>PISX010008707.1:9683-80271 GCA_004024625.1 Mellivora capensis | reverse complement strand
AACAGACACTTCTCCAATGAAGACATACAAATGGCTATCAGACACATGAAAAAATGTTCATCATCACTAGCCATCAGGGAGATTCAAATTAAAACCACATTGAGATACCACCTCACACCAGTTAGAATGGCCAAAATGAGCAAGACAGGAAACAACGTGTGTTGGAGAGGATGTGGAGAAAGGGGAACCCTCTTACACTTTTGGTGGGAATACAAGTTGGTGCAGTCACTTTGGAGAATAGTGTGGAGATTCCTTAAGAAATTAAAAATATAGGTTCCCTATGACCCTTGCACCAGTATTTACCCCAAAGATACAGATGTAGTGAAAAGAAGAGCCATCTGTACCCCAATGTTTATAGCAGCAATGGCCACGTTCCCCAAAGTGTGGAAAGAACCAAGATGCCCTTCCATGGACAAATGGATAAGGAAGATGTGGTTCATATACACTATGGAGTATTAGGCCTCCATCAGAAAGGATGAATACCCAACTTTTGTAGCAACATGGACGGGCCTGGGAGAGATTATGCTGAGTGAAACAAGTCAAGCAGAGAGAGTCAATTATCATATGGTTTCACTTATTTGTGGAGCATAACAAATAACACGGAGGACATGGGGAGATGGAGAGGAGAAGGGATTTGAGGGAAATTGGAAGGGGAGGTGAACCATGAGAGACTATGGACTCTGAAAAACAACCTGAGGGTTTTTTGTTTGGTTGTTTTTTTTTTTAGATTTTTATTTATTTAACAGAGAGAGATCACAAGTAGGCAGAGATGCAGGCAGAGAGAGAGGGGGAAGCAGGCTCCCTGCTAAGCAGAGAGCCCAACGTGGGGCTCGATCTCAGGACCCTGGGACCATGAGCTGAGCCGAAGACAGAGGCTTAACCCACTGAGCCACCCAGGCGCCCCCAACCTGAGGGTTTTGAAGGGATGTGTGATGGGAGGTTAGGGGAACAGGTGGTGGGTATTAAGGAGGGCTCATATTGCATGGAGCACTGGGTGTGGTGCAGAAACAATGAATACTGTTACGCTGAAAAGAAATAAAAAAAAAATCTAGATGATACATTTAGTCAAACTAGAAAGTCAAGCTTTACTTTTAAATGGTAAAAGCCTACTTTGAATAATTTTGAATTTTCCCTCTACCTTAATTGGAACTCTCTAGATGAAAACACTAATCAGTTATGAAACATCACCTTTGACAAATGACAAGACATCATCCATGTCTCTATCATGCCACAAAAAGCCACCTAACTCTAGATGTTGGCCATTCAACCATACCCTAGGCCCAAGTGAATAGACACTGTTAGATGAGGGATCAAATTATATGTTAAAACAACACAAAGAGTAAATCTCATCTTCCTTCTCTAATACCAGTGATTTCCTAGGAAACAGATGTGCATGGTATTCCCTGCAATGTTCTACCTTCGGGGAAACTAAGTAATCTTGCACCAAATCCAGAATGCTGACAGCTACTTAAGTTTTACTTAAGTTTTACTTCATGGCTAAACTAGAGAAAAGAGAAAAAGCCCAGGAGGCTTTGAGTTAAAAAGAAGTCTTACCCCCATCCTGACAAGTAAGTGACATAGTGCCCAATGTACCTGCTGCTTTCTCAGAACACGGACATCCTGTGACAAGCTGCATGACTGACTCAGATGCTGTTCTTCAAAACATTGGGTCTCATGGAGCCAGATCAGAGAAGTGTTGTCAGGTGGAGATAAGCACCTCTGACCTAAGACCTACACACCTGCTTCTGTTCCTGGGAAAAGGGAAAACACATACTTGTTTGTTTTCTTTTTTCATTCTTTTTTTTTTCTTTTTTGGAAACACATACTTGTTTCTTAAGTAGTAATTATCAACATTCCAAAGTAGACCAATGACTGACTTTTTTGGAAAAGTGAAATTATCCTTCCAAAGGAAAACCTCAACTCACCTGTTCCTCATGCAACTTGAGCGGGGTCTGGTTTCCTCCAGCTTCCAGGCCCCTACCTGGAGGAGGCTCCTGCAGGATCCTGACAGCCCATTACCACCATCCCCTGGGACGTGGGACACAATGCTAAAATTGGGGGATGGCTCTGGGGATGTTACCCCCACACATGCATCTGGGGGGGACAAGAACCTGGAGGACCCTCATGCACAACCTGGACAGCTCAATACCACCAACCCCATGGGGACAGGGCTCAAAATGTTGAAGCTGGGGAACTGTTCTGGGGCTTGTTAGCACCACACCTGTTGGGGGTGGGGGACAGGGAACACCCTGCTGAACTCGGGGTGCTGCTCAAAGTCTATTACTTGCACTGTGCCAGGGGACTGGAGGCACCCCACTGACGTTGGGGACTGTGCAGTCTTTACATGCGCTCTTCCTGTGGAACATGGGAAACACTGAGATATCCGCAACTCATTCCACAAAAGCTTGGTTGAGCAGGCACCCTGGAGTTCAGGGGTCTGGGGGAGAGGGCCATTTGATGGACATCAGGCAGAAGAGACTTTTTTTTTTAATTTATTTATTTGTCAGAGAGAGCGAGCACAGGCAGACAGAGTGTCAGGCAGAGGCAGAGGGAGAAGGAGACTCCCTGCTGAGGAAGGAGGCCAATGTGGGACTCGATCCCAGGACACTGGGATCATGACATGAGCCAAAAGCAGCCGCTTAACCAACTGAGCCACCCAGGTGTCCCGGGCAGAATAGACTTTCAAGGGAAAAAGAAAACCCATCTGAGTCCCTGTGATGAACTCACTTCATGCGCCCTTCGACAACCCTACCCCCAAGACCCCCACTCCAGCGCACAGCCTGCACTCACCAAAGCAGGACACAGGCCCAGGAAGAACCCTGCCCCTTCCATTCTTGCACTAGCCATGCCTGTGGAGCTGATCCTGGCTCCTGGCAAGGTCAGCTGCTCTCGGACTTTCCCAGGCTTGCCTTTAGGAAGTGCAATGGTTGGGGTGCCTGGGTGACTCAGTCATTAAGCATCTGCCTTCACCTCAGGTCATGATCCCAGCATCTGTCAAGCCCCGCATCTGGCTCCTGGCTCAGTGGGAAGCCTGCTTCTCCCTCTCCCACTCCCCCTGCTTGTGTTCCCTCTCCCACTGTGTCTCTGTCAAATAATCAATAAAATCTTAGAAAAAAAAAGGAAATGCAATGGTTTCCCACATTTCCAAGGCAATTTTAAGACCCCAAAAATAATGCTCTAAGAGGGAGGATCTTCACCTTTTGGTCTCACCCATGGAGTGGATAGTGCTTCTCAGACCTTCCAAGCATCCTTCTAGGAGGAGCCCATTTGTGCTGGAATATATATTCATATGCTTGGTTCTGCAGGGAAGCTCCTGGGTTAAGAAGAACAACCACACTTCTGTGCTGTTGGAACTGTGAACCAGGAACATCGATTTTTCATTTAAAAAGAAAACATATTGTTATTGTTGACACTAAAGTAACAAACCAGTTTAAACATTTTAGAGAGAAAAGAAGAGACTTTTATTCAAATCCAAGTTGAGACAGCTGCCTGGGAGACACAATCTTCACAAGGAAGAAGTGCTCCAGGGGCGGGACATTTGGGGCAGGTTTTATTCTGTCTGTTTTGTTTTACATACAGAGTGACACATCATCATGAGGAAGAACATTCCAGAAAGTAACAGACTTTTTCTCATGTTTTCAGTATGTGCAAGTTAGTATGACTTTAATCTTATGGGAGCAGGAGAGGTCATTTTGTTCTTATCTTTATGTTTGCAATAGCACTTTTTTGTTGTTGTTGTTCTCTTTTTCATCTCAAAGGAGAGGTACAACTGTGGGGCAGAAATAGGGCCCGTGCTCTGAGGTTTTGCCCAGTCATTTTGAGTTTGGTGAAATGTTAAAGGATTTCTTCCCTGGGAGCCCAGGATCCAGGCCCATGAATGGTAAAAGACAAAAATTTCCATTACCATTCTAATTACTACTAAAGAGAGGAACTTGAGACAACAGCACCTTTAACAATCCTACTAAGAGATCAAAATGATGCCTACAGAAGGTTACCTGTTCCATGGTCAACACAGGTAACAGAGATGTTCACAGAAGCTGGATTCCTCCCTTTCTCCTGCCCAAATCTCTGAAGCACACAGATAAATTAAAGTCAGAATTTTAGAACCTCCCAACATCTTAGAAAAGTCTGGCACCATTCCCTTGGACTACAGAATAAAACAGAGTAGCTTATTGTCACAACACTAATTGAAACATGAAATCCCCCTAAAGCTTGGATACACTTAGTTCTTTCCCTGCAGATTTCGACTAATGTACGTCATGGTCATACCATATAAACACTACAATGTTTGGGAAGTAAGTAATCGTGAGTAAGGGAATAGTTTAGTAAGTTTATTAGCATTGTCTCACTTTGTAGGAGAGGCTGAGCTGAGTGTTTTTAAATATTATTTTAGACCTGTCTTGCAGCACACTCTGAACATACCAGAATCTGAATCAATTTTAAAAAGTTCTTTCAGTAACTTTAATATCAGAAAATTATTATAATTTCTCTATTCCTAGGGAACTTTGCATATCTTACTCTGAGGTCCTCCACACTTAATGATCATGACGGCCAGAGGTAAAAAGGCCAGCTGAATTCCTTCCAGTTGACCACACAAGAAAATCCTGAGACCTGAGATGTTTCCAGATCAAGAAGACCAGAGATAAGAGGGAAATAGTACCATGTATGGAATAACAAGGGATTTGGAGTCAGTTTGGGATCCCACTTAGGTTTCTAACACTAAAATTCTCTGTGACTCGAATCTTCTCTGAGCCCCTGTCTAGCCATCTAGAAAATGTCACCAATAATATCTACATCATAGTTTGGAAGTTTAAGAGGGAGAATTCCACAAAGAGCTGATGTGATGGCTCTCAAGAGCAGGTGCTCAGGAAGCCATGATTACTATTGGGGTCTATTTCTTTTCCAGAACAAAGAACGCATGTTGAATCCATGTTTCTGAGAGATGACTCACAAGATGATTTTCAAACATTAAGAAAGGTCAAGAACCTGTTATTGTGTCATATTTCACTCAGAAAGCATGCTGTTGGACTGGTGAGGACAATACAATAGCACAGTCATCACTAGTGGTGTGGAGCTTCCCATTTCCATATGACCATGTTGTCCCTCTTTGCTCAGGGCCACCAGAAAGGGCAGGTGTGCAGGGACCACAGGCAAGGCTGCCAGGTATGGCTGGAGCTGGCAGAACTCTGACTTAAGGCTCAACTCCTGCCTAGCTAATTATACTCCTCTTCACAGATAGAGTGCCATTGTCTGCAAGCTCTGATGTAGGAAAGGTTGAGAATTTTCCTTGTGATTCCCTCTCTAACCCTTAGGATATGTAACCAAGTTACATGTAATTTTTAAACATTGAGGGACTTCCTGGTTTTCTTTCCATTATGACTATGGCTCAATTCTCCTATGCTCTAAGAATATAATCTAGCTAATTTCAGGCTTTAAAATGTGTATACTTGCTTCATGGCCAAACATTTAGGTAAATATCCTAGGACCACTTGAAAATAATGTATTCTGTACCTAATGTGTAATCCACATATGTCAATTAGGTCACATTTGTTGCTAATGTTTCATCTGCTTTTTCTATCAGTTACTGAGAAAGGTATATTAAAATCTTCAAACAGTGCTACTCTAGTCAACATTGCATTGGAGAATCCACCAAGTGTTATAAGGCAAGAGAAACAAAAAGAATAAGAATTGAGGGGATAATTGTGACTATTCACAGATAATATGAGGGTGTACATAGGAGATATAAAATAGTCTATAAGTGCACTATTAGAATTAAAAATAGAAAATTTACAAGTCTTAGAACCAAGAAAGAAATCCAGGAATTAGCCCAGGGGAAGAGATTTCTTATGGATTAAGGGAGGAACATCAGAATAATGTCATACCTGTCCACAGAGACCTGGCAAGCCAGAAAGGGCTGGCAAGACATATTCAGGATACTCAATGAGAACAGCCAAGGATACTTTATCCAGCAAGGCTGTCATTCAAAGAAGAAATAATACCTATTCTTCTGAAGCTGGTTCAAAAAAATAGAAACAGAAGGAAAACTTCCAAACTCGTTCTATGAGGCCAGCATTACCTTGATCCCCAAACCAGGCAAAGACCCTATCAAAAAGGAGAATTATAGAACAATATCCCTGATGAACATGGGTGCCAAAATACTCAAAAATATCCTAGCCAATAGGATCTAACAGTACATTAAAAGGATTATCCATCATGACCAGCTGGAATTTATTCCTGGGATGCAAGTGTGTGGTTCAACATTCGCAAATCAATCAACATGATAGATCAGACTAATAAAGGAAAAGACAAGGGTGCCTGGGTGGCTCAGTGATTTAGGCCTCTGCCTTCAGCTTGGGTCGTGGTCTCAGGGCCCAGGGATTGAGTCCCGCATCGGGCTCTCTGCTCAGCGGGGAGCCTGCTTCCCCTCTCTCTCTGCCTGTCTCTCAGCCTACTTGTGATCTCTCTCATTTTGTCAAATAAATAAATAAAATATTTTTAAAAATACAAGACAAGAACCATAAGATCCTCTCAATTAATGCAGAAAAAGCCTTTGACAAAATACAGTACCCTTTCCTGATTAAAACTCTTTGGATTATAGGGATAGAGGGGACATTCCTCAGTTTCATAAAAACCATCTATGAAAAGCCCGCAGGAAATACCATTCTCAATGGGGAAAAGCTGAGGGCTTTTTCCTTAAGAACAAAAAGACAACAGGGATGCCCACTCTCACCACTATTGTCCAACATAGTACTAGAAGTCGTAGCCTCAGCAATCAGACTATACAGAAAGAAATAAAAGGCATTCAAATTGGCAAAGAAATCAAACTCTCTCTTCCCAGATGACATGATATTCTTTGTGGAAAACCCAAAAGACTCCATTCCCAAATTACTAGAATTCATATAGCAAATCAGTAAAGTGGTAGATGCAAAATCAATGTGTGGAAATCTGTTTCTTTTCTATACACTAACAATGTAACTGTAGCAAGAGAAATTAGGGAATTGATTCCATTTACAATAGCACCAAAAACTATAAGATAACTTGGAATACACCTAACCAAAGAGGCAAAGGACCTATGCTCTAAAAACTAGAGAACACTTATGAAATAAATGGAGGAAGACACAAAAAGATGGAAAACCATTCCATGCTCATGGACTGGAAGAATAAACATGGCTAAAATGTCTATCCTACCCAGAGCAATATACACTTTCAACACCAACCCTATTAAGATATCATTGGCATTTTTCATCAAGCTGGAACAAACAATCCTAAAACTTGTATGGAACCAGAAAAGACCCCACACAGCCAGGGAAATGTTGAAAAATAAAACCAAAGCTGGGGCATCACAATGCCTGACTTCAAGCTATATTACAAAGCTGTGACAGTGTAGTATTCACACCAAAAAAAGACACATAGATCAATGGAACAGAATGAAGACCCCAGAAATGGACCATCAACTCTTTGGTCAAGGCATCTTTGACAAAGAAGGAATGAATATCCAATGGAAGAAAGACAGTCTCTCCAATTAATGGTTCTGGGAAAATGGGACAGCCACATGCAGAAGGTTGAAATTCAACCATTCTATTACATCACACACAAAGATAAACTCAAAATGGATGGAAGACCTCAATGTGAGACAGGAATCCATCAAAATCCTAGAGGAAAGCATACACAGTCACCTCTTTGACATCAGCCACAGCAACTTCTTCCTAGACACATCACCAAAGGGAAGGGAAACAAAAGCAAAAATGAACTGTTGGGACTTTGCCAAGATAAAACACTTCTGCCCATCGAAGGAAACAGTCAACAAAACAAAGAGGCAATCCATGGTATTGTATATGTTTGGAAATGATATGTCATATAAAGGGCTGGTATCCAATATCTATAAATAACTTCTCAAATTCAACACCCCAAAAAGAAATAACCCAATCACAAAATGAGCAGAAGACATGAACACACATTTCTCCAAAGACATGCACATGGCATACACATGGCAACATGTTCAACATCACTTGCCATCGGGGAAATACAAATCAAAACCACAATGAGATACCACCTTACACCAGTTGAAATGGCCAAAATTAACAAGTCAAGAGATGACAGATGTTGGCATGGATGTGGAGAAAGGGGAACCTTCCTACACTACTGATAGGAAAGCAAGCTGGTGCAGCCACCCTGGAAAACAGTATGGGGGTTCCTCAAGATGTTAAAAATAGAACTACCCTACCACCCAGCAATTTCACTACTGGGTATCTATCCCAAAGTTACAGACGTAGTGAAAAGAAGGGGCACCTGCACCCCAATCTTCATAGCAGCGATGTCCACAATAGCCAAACTGCAGAAGGAGCTGAAATGACCTTCAACACATGAATGGATAAAGAAGATGTGGTTCATATATACAATGGAATATTCCTCAGCAATCAGAAAGGATGCATACCTACCATTTGCATCAACATGGATGGAACTGGAGGGGATTATGCTGAATGAAATAAGTCAGGCAGAGAAGGACAATTACCATATGGTTTCACTCATATGTGGAATGTAAGGAATAGTGTGGTAGACTATGGGGGAAGGGAAGGGAAAAATGAAAGGGAAGAAATCAGAGGGAGACAAACCATGAGAGACTCCGGACTCTGGGAACCAAACTGAGGGTTATAGAGGGGAGAGAGATGGGGTAACAGGTGATGGGTATTAAGGAGGACACGTGTTGCACGCGTGTTACACACAACTAATGAATTGCTGAACACTACATCAAAAACTAATGTTGTACTATATGTTGGCTAACTAAACATAAATAAATAAATATGCTTTCTACATAAAAATATATAATAATTGGAACAGAATTTCAGAGTTGCATGAAGAAATATTCTCAAGATATGTTTCACAGCAGTGTAAATATAGTTAACACTACTGGACTTTATACTGAAAATGTTTTAAATGGGCAAATCAATGTTAGGAATTTTTACAATTTTTTAAAAGTATGTTCTGTATTATTCCATTTTTATAAAGATTTTATTAATTTATTTTAGAGAGAGAGAGAGAGGGTATGGCACGAGTGTTGTGGGAGAGGCAGGAGGTGGAAGAGAGAATTATGAGCCCACACTGCACTGAACACAGACCCTACATGGGGCTTGATCCCACACCATGAGATCATAACCTGAGCCAAAATCGACAGTCAGTGGCTTACCTGACTGAGCCACCATCCATCTCCGTGGGCATTAGTATTGGTGTATTCCCTGCTCTCTCCACCACTGCCGTTCTGAACACTCCTGAAAATATATCTATGAAAAATCATGCCAGAGTTTCCTGGGGTGAGTCTGAGTATGAGCACTGCTAGGTGATGGGTGCTGCTCACTATTTTCTCAGACAGGGGTGCCTGTCACCCTTCTCTCCAGGGGACCTCCATGTCCTCAGGCACCTGAGGGCCACCCAGCCCAGGAATTCACCTTCTGTAGCAGAGGAAAAATGGGACTTCTGTCTCTGTTCAGGACTATGAACTCTGATCCTGGGAAAGGAGAGCTCTCCTGGGACTCCTGGCCCAGCGAGGCAGCTGTGGTCACTGTGTATGTGACAGAGCCAGAGCTGCTGAGCCTTGGAGGGAATGAGTGCCTTAAACAAGCCTTGTGTGGGGCCTGTGGGAGCAGCAGCCCCTGCTTCTTGGGGAGCAGTGATGTGTGTAGAAGGAGGGAGGCTGGGGTGGAGCCTTCTAAGCCACACCACAATCTTTCTCTTGGTCCTGAAACCAGCAGGAAGGAAGCTCTAAGGACAGAGAATCCAGGAGGATTCCCATCCAGGGAAAGGGGGCCCACTGGAGGGCACTGAAGCCTCCAGCCCTTCTAGCCACAGGCCATTTTCACAGGATCACCTCCAGCTCTTCATTAGCACGTGTCCATGTTTGTGTGTGGACAGTGATTGGCCCACTCAGTGCTGGTGCACTTCCAGAGGTGGACTAGAACCCTTTCAGGGCCTGGTTGTGGGTCAGAGGAATCCCACCCAGAGAAGGAGAGGATGTCCCTCTTCCTTCAGAGCTAGGGAAGGTGGCCACCATCCTGGGGCAGGACCTGGGCCAGGCGTGTGTTCTTTCTGAAGTCCCTGTGTTCAGTGGGCATTGCTGTGCCTGAGAAAGGCCCTCTCAGCCCCAGAGGTGGGAGATGTGAGGGGCTGTCTACCATCCTTACCCAGGATCATGACCTGAAATGATCCTGTCTTTGGGAGGATGGGTCTCCTTCAGGAGCCAGGGAGGGGCAGGCCCTGCAAGAGCTCCTCATTCAAGGAGGAGTCATGAAGAGCGTGTGTGTCTCCATGGCCCAGCAAGTGAAAGAACCAATCCCCAATGCTCAAGTTCTAGCAGAAGCAGAATTTCAATGTCCTGTTTGGGGGCAGCCACCTCCCCTCTTACGTGGCCTTGGGGGACCCCAGGGAAAGTCATCCTTGTTCTCATGCCCTCAGAGGGAGGAGCTGGCCTCATTTCCTGGGGTCCCCACCCTGTCCCACTGCTGAGGAAGAGCCACACACAGGGACCTGATGTCAGGAGTGTGGTCTCCCAGGGGCCTGGCAACTGCATGGAAGGGCTGGATTGCTTTTGGGGTGACACCATTCACCATCCCCCACTGCACTCTGCTGTCCAGGCCCTGTGCCCAGCTTAGGTCAATCACCAGCACCCCACATGTTCCTACCATGGGAGTGATCATTCAGCATCACCACATTGCACAGAGGCAGAGAGCGAGGCCAAGAGAGGGGAGGCAAATGGCTCCAGTCACAGGACTGGTCAGCTGAGGGGCTGGAAGGCCAGCCCTCCTGAGCCCTCATTAGCCCAGCCAGAGACTCCCTAAACCCAGAGTTAGCCCTCCCCTGCCTGCCCAGCCACACACTGGCTCCTCAGCTGGATGATGTACTGTTCTTGGCCCTGAGGATGTTGCTGGCCAACTAGGAGGGGGAGTGCAGCTGGTGTGACAGGCTGTAGCTATAGGACAGAGTGGCATGTCTGAGCTAGCAGGAACCACATTCTGGTCTCCCTCCCGGAGCCTGCCTGGGAGCTGGAGTCTGGGTGCCCTAGGGGCCGGCACACAACAGGGTTTGTGCTGACCAGGGAGCTGTGGCTTCCAGGAAGTGTCCATTCTGCCCTCTCCCAGCCCCTGCACCACATCACCTCTCCTCACTGTGGAGCTCCAGGGTCTGGAACCAGACCCCACAGGGCTGACTTGGCTGCAGCTTGTAATGAGTTTGCAGCCCCTGGTGCAGCTGGATTTCCTGGGGCTGGAGGGAGGACTGGCTGAAGACAAGGACTGGGCTGGGAGAGATGTGAGGCAGTGTGGATGGTGAAGGATGGGGCAGGGGCCGAGTTCTGGGGCCACTGCTTATGTCTAAAAAGGGTTGAAAGCCCTGAATACCCATGGGGCCCCTCATTACAGTAGTAACACCCTCACACTCGGGCATCCTGTTGGTGGGCCCCTCCTCCCTAGCCTCCTTCCCACATCTCTGACTCCAGCCAGGGCTGCAGCCACGGACAGGCCAGATCTCTGTCCCAGGGTCCTACCAGGAAGACAGGGAAGAAGGAGGAGAGGCGAAGAGGAATGTGGTGGGCTGCTCTTCTCCCTGTCCTGAATCAGCCTCCACTGCTGCCTCCAGGTCCTCTGGCCCAGCCCTGCACTTAGCTGGATCCTGGGAGGCAGTCTGCATTCCTGGGAGGCAGTCTGCATTCCTGGCCAACTGGGTAGGGGATATTCAGTGACCGTTGTGTCCCCAGATGTCCAACCCACCTGGCCTTGCACCCTGAGGCTTTCTGCCCAGCATGGGCACAGTTCTGGGACTAAGCAGACTTTGGGGCCACAGAGACCTTGGCGGTATTGAGGAAACACAGGGGACCAGTCAGGTGCAGAGGCATGGGTGTCATGCACGTCCGCCACGGGACTGGGTCATGGTACAGGTGCTGTGTGCAGGTCCCCTGTGCACCCTGGGCCCTCTCAGGAGGGAGGCCTGTGTGTCTGATGCACCTGTCCTCCACCTACCCCCGGAGGAGTGGCCAAGTTCAAACATTTCCATGTCCAACCCTGAGGGACTGTTGGGAACCTAGGGTCAAGAGAGGCAGGGAATCACCCAGGACAAATGAGGGGTATAGAGTTCAAGAAGCGGTCCCAGGCCAGACCCAACCCTCCCAGGAGGTTCGCTTTGGGGGTGAGAGCCCCTCAGATCTTTGGGGATAGCTACCCACCCTGTCCCATGTGGAGACATGACCTTGGGCATCCCCAGACAAGTAGAGGCATGTGTGCCTGCACACACACACACACACACACACACACACACACACACCACTATGACTGCCCGGCTCAGGGTCAGAAGGGGCAGACACCCTTGGAGTGAGGTGGGTGACAAGGGGGGAAAGAGAAAGAAGTCAGAGACAGCTGGGCCATGGGACAGGGGGCATCAGGACCCCTGGCAAGAACTCAGATCCATAGCATGGGATCAGGAGATAGGCCAGGCTGATGGTCAGGGGGTCCCCAAGGAGCCCAGGGGGGTTGCCAGGGCACTGGAAGAGGACAGGGTCTGGGGTCTGGTGTCCATCACCATCCTGGGTTACTGGAAGTAGAAAGAGATACCCCCAAGTCCAGATGGGGTTATAGCACAAAAGGCCTCAGCTTACTCTTCTGTCAATTGGACCATAGGGTTGGGGAGTCCCTAGGGTCCCACAGGCTTGTAGAAAAGTCTGTTGATCTTGGATCTTTATCCCTGACCTACTGTGCTCCCAGTCCTGGGAAAATGCTTTGTATTTCCTCGAGGTCCTTCTGAGCAGAGGACAGCCTGCAGGCTTGGGGGCCTGATGACCTGGGTTTGCAGAACATGGCAGAGCACTGGACCACTGCTCTAGGGACCAAGGTCAGGACCCTTGTTGCAGCCTCAAGGTCCCCATTTGGAAGAGGTTCCAGAGTCAGTGCTCTGGTCAGGGTGAGGAGGGCTTAGGAAGGAACCAAGGACCAGGACAGGAGAGGGAAACAAGGAGAAAATAGGCTATTAAGGTTTCTCACATTGCCCCCAGAACCCCCAGGTCCTGCTCCTGGGGGACACACAGAGAAGACAGAAACAGATTGAACACAAGAGAGGGAACCAGGAGAAGTCACAGATTTTCTTCAATCAGGTTGGAAACAACAACCCATCATTTTGCTCCATTCTATTCCTTAGAGCACAGTCACATGGGCCATCCACCCTGAAGGGAAAAGAATTCCACAGGGATGTGTGACCGGGATTTGGGGATGCCAGGAAGCACTGTGAGGACTGCCAACCACATAGACGCAGATGAGGCCCTGGTACCTGGGCCTAAACCTAATGGGAGCCCCTGGAAGTCTGTGTCACAAGAGGGCAAGGTCAGAATCCGTTTACTGCAACCTTCCCATGGGGGCTGGGAGACAGGCAGAAGGAGGATGGCCCTAAAGCAGACCCAGGCCCCTCTGAGCTGTGTTCTATGCCCCGCCTAGCCCCCCACTCACCCTTGCATTGCCACGTGCATGTCCCAGCCTCCTGTGATAGCAGGAACGTATGTAGAGGTCCTACTCCTGATGGCATCCCTAGAAGTAGAAGCCAAAAGATCCCACTGTCCAGATGGGGAACCTGGGGTCGGGGCCCTGAGAGGGACAGAGTCTGTCCAGAGTCACAGTCCTGGGCATGAGCAGAAGCCTGGTCTGAACCCAGCTCTGTGTCCTCACAGCAGGGACACTGTCCGCACCCAGGCCTCACGGGGGGCCGTGGGTAGGCTATGTGGGTGTCACTGTATGGACGGGGCATGGGGTAGAGGGTGAGCATTGAGCAGCTAGGGGTGGGGGGCCTTCAGGGGTCTCTGGTGTGAGGAGGAAGTCGAGTAAGGGGTCTCCAGAAAGTGGTGACCTCACTTTCTTGACAACATAGCCTAACAGAATTTGGAACCGAGGTAACCAGGCACACACATTCCAGAGACAACCCCCTGCCAGCTCATTTCATTGGAGAGCCTCAAAAGAACATGTTTTCGTGTTGCATCCCAAAGTCCAGAGGCTGCAGGCCAAGGAAAGCACACCCTGCAAACACTTTCCTTCACTGGGGATGTCATATCAGGGGTCCCCGACATCCCTAGACATTTGGCCAGAAGTACAGAAAGATGACACCATGAGGCCCAGAGCCAGCCCCCAGCCCTACAGGCTCTGATCCAACCTGTGCAGCCCAAGGTCCCCCGCCCCATGCGTGTGTGTGAGCATGTGTGTGTTTGTAAAGAAGCCTCACGTGGGGTGTGCCCACTTCATTCAAGAGCAGGGGTCAGATGCCTAGTGAGCAGGTCATATTCACACCCCAGGTCAAGGCTGGCTGGGTGGGACAGGGTGTGGGGGGCTGTGAGCTTCTCCCCAGGGTTTATCCTGTGTCCTGCAGGTATGGGTCCCTGTCCCAGGTGTGGGGCTGTGTACACACAAGTCTGTGTGTGATCTGGGAGCAGCAGGAAGACTGGGCAGGAGGACAGTGAGGATTTCCAGGCAGGGCTGTAATGCACCTAGGCCGGCTACCAGTCCCTGTCTTCACAGAACACCAGGGATGATGAAACAGGGAGGAGGCTGGCAGACACCGGCTCCATCTGCCTTACACAGGGAGTGACTGTAGGGGTCTCTCCAGGAGCAGGGACTGGGAACTGCCTGGGAAGGCCTCTGACACTGCCCAGGCCTCTGTCCCTGCTGGCACCACACTGGGCTGTGGTCCAGCCCACAGACACTGAGCGCTAGAGTGACAAGTCCAGGACTGGGTGTATGTGGGTGTTTGGGGATGGGTCAGTGCTAGGCCCCACAGGCAGGAGACCCCAGAGGCTGGGGCCAGAAGCAATGAGTGGGCTCAGAGCACCCAGCAGGTAGACTACAGTTGGGGAGATGTCCCAGTGAGGTTCCTTCCTGGCTGTAGCTTCTCTGGGAGGCCCTGGGCTGAGCTCTATCTCTGCAAAGGCACTCAAACATGTTCTTCATTCCAGGATCTTCAATGAAATGAGCTGGGCAGGGGTCTGTCTCTGGAATGTGAGGGCCTGAAGACCTGGGTCTAGCTCCGAAGAGCCAGAGCCGGCCCCAACTTCATCCACAGCTCAAGAGGGAGGAGATGGCGCCTAGAGAGACTTCAGCAGGAGACCAGGAGCCAGCAGGTGATCAGGTACCTGCCCACAGAGAGCCTGACACTGTCCCAGAAGAAGTGGTACCTGCCCCTGCTCCTGCTACAGTTCCTGCTCCTGTCCCTGCCCCAGCCCCTGCTCACACCCCTGCTCCTGTTCCAGCCCCTGCCCCTGCCAGTGCCGCTCCCCCTTCCCCTGCCCAAGCCTGTGCTCCTGCTCTTGCATCTGTCCCAGTTCCTGTCCCTGCCCCTGTCTCAACCTCTGCCCCTACTCCTGCTCCTGTGGGGCTCCCAGAGCCACATCCAGAGCCCGCAGCCCTGTTCCTTGTACAATTATCCCTTGTTCTATCCCCCGACCCTGACAACCCACAGCAATGTTTCATCCCCTACCTGTATATTCTTTCTCTCTGGTACATATTAACTGTTATTTTATCTTTCCATGGTCTGCATACTGTTATTATTTGTTTTAAATAAAAATGACTTGTTTTCACTTGAACACATCACAAGCATTAAGTACATTCCCAACGCTGTGCCACCACACCACAGAACATCGCTGCAGGATACCTCCTTCCCCAAAGGAGACCTGAACCCAAAGCCCTCCCTGACCACTTCTCCTTCAGCCTGGCCTCTCACAATCCCTAAGCTGCTTTCTCTCTCTGTTCCTTTATCTGTTCTGGATGTTTCTGTATGTAGAATCACACAATATGTGCCTTTGTGTCCACCCACCTGTTTTCAGAGGGGACTCGGGTTTTTGTTTTTGTTTTTTTCTGTTTATGTGACATAGAATTTCCCTTATTTGATATTGAAGCCCCTGATGGATTACAGATGAGATGTAATCATAGAGGCCCCTTTAGGAATTATGAGCACAATCTTGGGGTCAAGACCCCTGTTCCTGCTGGGACACCACAGCCTGACCCCAGACAGGACAGAATTGGTTCCTCCTGTGGCCCACACAGAAACCAGGGAAATGCAGAAAGCTGGAAGACACACCACAGAGGGCAAACACATTGCTCACAACCCAAGGCCAGAGAAAAGTTTCACCTGACTGCTCCAAACCAGGCTCCAAGTCACGGGGCTCCACAGGGACAGAGACCAAATGCATGCAAGTCCAGGCGGGAGGATAGGCACATGGGGAGTATGTGTCAGAGATTCGGGAGCTCCTGGGCAAGGGCTCTGGCAAAGGAAACCCTATGAAGGCAGCACTGGGCACCCTTAGAGCGGCAGGTGTCTGGTCTGGGAACTGGCAACCTGGGGAGAATGTGAAGAACCAGAGGTTCAATGCAGGTCCCCTGGAGAGAAGCGTGACAGGCACCCCTGTCTGGGACAACAGTGAGCAGCACCCCTCCCAGCCCGCAGGTGCATCCATCACCCAGCAGTGCTCGGCCTCAGACTCAGCCCCAGAAACTCTGGCACAGTATTTCACAGACGTATTGTCAGGAGTGTTCAGCACAGCAGTGGTGGAGAGAGCAGGGAATGGAACAGCACTAATGCTCAAGGGGATGGATGGGATCCGGGGTCCCAGTCCTCATGATAGAATGTCCTGTAGCTCCTGTCCCAGGGTTGCCTGGGCACAGGATCGGGGAAGCCCCTCCTGAAAACCTCCCCGCTCCTGCCACCTTGCTCCTGGGAATATTCAGAATTGTCTGAGGAGCTAGAGAGGATCCAGGGTGACAGCAGGGCCAAGGAGAAAGAAGGTCAGCATTCGGAGGACAGAGGGGTGTGCCCTGAGCCAACATCCAGGGCCCAGGCTGTGATGCCCTTGGACCTCACCCCAAATAATGGCTCCTGATGTATGGACCAGACTTCTGCTCTTTCACCCCTTCCTTCCCTACCTCATTTATTCACCGTCTCCTTCATTACACTTCCTCTAGAAAAATCTAGTCCTGAAAATTGATGAAAAATGAATATATCCTAGACTTCATGCAATGTGAGTTCTAATGGCCCATATGCCCTGATTCCTAGAAGAAAAGAGTAAATCATCCAGTTTCAACTGGGAGTTTGAGACACAACTTTTCTGACCAAATGACAGCATTTCAGCCAGCATCTCCAGGGCCTCCGAGTTTTCTCAACCGTCTCTGCGATCGTCTGGACTCTTCCATCGACCTCCTTGGGAAGCTCTGTCCTGTCGTCATCCTTATCTCCTACCTTTTCTGCAACCCTTTTGTGGTCTCCCCTGCCCCCACCAAGGGCACCCTCACCAGGATTCCCCATGCGCCTTGGATGGGTGCCCACATCCCACACGGGGCTCCATGAGTCCTATGTTTTGTGCAAGTCCTGTGTGCTCCCTCTGGGGTCACCTGGCTTCTCCATCGAAACAGCCTGCATCTTCCTGCCCTGTGTCTCCTCTGACGAGCCTTTGAGGCCAGGCTGTGTCCATGCCACAGGCATGGAAGGTCCAGACGACCCACTCCCAGTCCTAGCGTGTGAAGCCTGGACTGAGAGTGGTGCCTGAGTTGAGAAGGAGTTGGGCCCAGGGAGCCTGAGGGAGGACATGGCACAGTGAGCCACCAGGCGGACAGTGAGCACCCTGGGGGCCTGGTGCTCAGTCCTACTGGGAGACCAAGTCCCACCTGCTCTGGATCTGTCCCCAAGGCTGGAGGTCATCGGGATATCCACCCTCCCAGGCCTCAGGCTGGCAGTGACTGGCAGGGGAGAGGCACAGCTGGAGCAGGAGAGAGCCCTCAGGTAGAGAGGAGGGGGCAGGCACTCCCTTAGCAGCAGGTGCACTGGGGCGGACTGAGGGGGCATCAGTGTCTGCAGTTGGGGTCTCCACAAAGGCCTCCTCCTGAGGCTCTCGGCACAAGCTTGTCTGGATGGCCTATGTCCCCAAACACAAAGTCTGGCCCAGGATCCTCTCAAGATCTTACTCCCAATTCTTTGTACTCAGCTCAAGTGCAAGAAATGGCCAATAGTTTAGGTGGTGCTGGGCGCATAGAGCCATATGATTTTCTGGCCCATGCTGTAACACTGCTGGCATTTTAAAGATCTCAGGGCTTTGATTCAAAAGTGGTGGAATGCCAGGGACCCCAGACAGCTTTCTGGAAGCCTGCCTCTGTGCCTTGCAGCCCTCCCATCCCACCAGCTCTGCTCAGAACCCCTCCAGGCCACAGACCCACAGTCTTGGTTCCTCAGACAGCCCAGAAGATGTGCCTTCAAAAAGCGATCCAGGTGGGGCAGCAGGACACACTGCAGACTCCAGTAAATCCCCCTCCCAGAAAGTGAGGGTACTGCTGGACAAGCTGTCCGAAAACAGGCAGGTCAGGGTTCCAGGAAGACACCAGAGGCTCAGGAGTAACTGAGGAGCATCTGAAGGTCAGGTAGGGACAGTGGGAATCTCGGGTGGTTTTGCCTAGGGGCAGCTCCCGTCCCCCTAAACCCTCAGTGTGATGGCTCTGCTGGGGGATGGGGGAGAGACCATGCCTGGAGGACCTGTGGCTCCACTGTCAGAGGTCACCAACCCCACCTGTGCATAGGTGGGGCAACCTGGCCCCACCCCCAAAGAATTTCTGGAAACAGCAGCCATCTCAGTGGCAACCAACCTGGGAGGTCAACCTTCCAGCTCCTTGAGGTGGGTTCAAGCCACAGACCAGCACACTAGCCAGAAATGGAAGAAGGATAACGAGTTCTTCATTTCAATAGTTTCTGAGTTACCAGTTTGTTCCTATGGTTAGTATGCTTTGCAAGTCCTTGAAAATGTTCCCCTGTTCTCTTCTGGAGAGGTTCTTCAAGAATCTTTGTTTTATAGATAAAATCATCCAGAATTGACCTTGGTTGGAACAGCCATGCTGGGAAAAGTATGGAGTTTCCCCCAATTACTAAAAATAGAATTCCTGTATAATCCCACTACTGGGTAGACATTTGTAGGAAATTAAGTCGGTTTCTTGAAGTAAGATCTGCACACTCTCACCCAATCTCCCCTAGGAGGGGTGGCCACCCTTAGCAACAGGGCACCCATGTGGGAAGTCATAGGCAACCCTCCCCTGGAGGCAGGTGCCTCCCTGGACAAGGGGCTGCCCCATGGCTGGGAGGTTCTCCTCAGCAGTGCATTCAATGTCCTGGATACTATGAGACAGAGCACAGCACCGTTCCGGTGAGGGTCAGGACACACTACCCCAAATATGGCACCTTGGCAAATTAAATATAGAAACTGAAAGAATTTTCCATAAAGCAGAAGCAGGAAGTTCTCTCTGACCCCCAGCCTTCAGCCTTTCTTCCCTGAAGCAGGTCAGAATACTCCCATGGGACACTTTCTCTCCCCAGACCGCAGAGAGGACATGCTTATCACCAGAGTCAAGGAATTTAGGGCCACAAAGGCTAGAGGAACAAACCTGGTTAAACTAACCTTTATCCTCCTGGTTACTTTTTTACCATTTACCAGCCCTAGCTCAAACCCCTGTGTCTCTCAATTCTTCACACATTTATTGCTTCTTTGCCTAAAATGTAGGACTGTCTGCTCCAATTGCCTCTGCTGGTCTCCATATTCTTGTGCGGCTCCCAGAAAAAAAAAAAAAAATCAATACATTTTGCCAGCTTTTCTCCTGTTCATCTGTCTTTGTCAATTTCCAGACCCAGCCAGGGACCTTAAGATGACTTGAAGAAAACTTTCTTCTCTTGCAGCCCTGGGCAGGGGGTGGTGGCAGGTGCAGTCAGGAAAATCCACCTCATCTTCCTGACCTTGGTTTAAACGGCCCTCTGCTGGGAAGCAGCACAGGGCTGTGCAGGGCTAGGGGAGCCAGGGAGAAGCAGGTGGAACATGTAGGAAGCTACCTGACCCCCAGCCAGTGGACTTGGGCCCCACTGACAAGTCCAGGGTGTGATGATGAATATTATAATGGAAGCATCCTGAATATCAGACCTTCTCCACCCCAGGCTTCCTTATTGCTGCTCATTACCATTGCTACTGTTGGCTTAGTGACTTTTCTGAACTTCAAGTCTGTGTTCTTTGCTGTGTGTGGCCACTGAATCCCTGTGCTGTTAACTTAATGGTCAGCCATTATGGCTCAGCAGAGAGGTCACCCATGTTTCTGAGCTATGACTATAGATCGGAGGGCCCCACAGCCTTATCCTCAGGTTCAAATAGTCTGCTTGAGTGGCTCATAGAACTCAGAGAAACATGTTACTTACTAGATGACCAGTTCATTAAAAGGACAGAACTCAAGACCAGGCAGCTGGAAGCGATGAGCAGGGCAAGGTGTGTAGCAGAGGCTCCAAGCTCCCCCACTCTCAGAGTGAAAGAGGCCTTTACCCACCTCCATTCTGACCTTCATCTGTACTTACTAATTGATGACATCCCTCCTTCTGTCTCATCTGTTAACTCAAGTCAAAGACCCGGAGGGCACCAAAACAACCCCTCAAGCAATAACCATGCCTGACACCAGCAAGACCCCATGTGATGGACCCCAAGACAATGATTGACCAGAACTTTACTGACCCCCTGCACCTGCCCACCGACCTTTGTCCTAGATTTTCCTCATATAAAAGCCCAGGAGTGTTTTCAACACCCTGAGACCATGCCAGTCCTTGGCTTTCTGGTGTCAGCTGCACTCAAATACATTCCTTCCCTGTGTCACCACCACTTGTCTCTCTGCCTTTGGATCAGGGACACTGTGAATAGAGTAATGTAGCAAGTCAAATGCCAGTACTTCCCCTCCCCAGGCTTCCCTGCTGCTGTTCCTCACTGCAGTTCTGCTGTTGGCTTAGTGACATTTCTGAACGGATTTTGTCAAATCTGTATCCCTTGTCATGTGTGGCCACAGAAGTATCTGGTCGGTGAAAGTAGTGGTCAGCTGTTGACTGGGTGAGATTTCCTTAAACATCTGGAAACTGCCTTCTTTCTGAAAAAACAAACAAACAAAAAACAAAAACAAAAAAAAACTTCTAGTCCTTACAGGTGTGTGGGTGTCGGGATACACCTGCAGCACGAGCTAGGCCTCTTAGAACTCTGCCTTGGCCTTCACTTCCTACTTGCCAAGTCTGACAATCACGGGATGGCAGAGCCTAGGGCCTTCTCAGGTTGGCCCTGAGCAGGCACTCAGCCCATGCATGCAGTGCCCCAGGGGCTCGGGAATAGTTTAGAGCTTCCAGGTCATTCTTCCCTAAAGAGGTCCTCATCCCTCAGCCTTTCTTCTGATGACTCTGCTTGGTTTCTATTTGCCCAACTCTTATCCATTGCCCTAGGCAGCAGAGACTCACATATGACTTTAAATGCTTTGGACATAGAATGTCCTCCAGTAGCCACCTCACTACTGGGAGAGTTAGTGGAAAGCAACAAGTCACAGAGGAATCCAAGGGTCTAGACTTGGTGTTTCCTCTATGAGAGGAGCAGGTGGCCAGCTGGTGGAGAGAGGGGGGTGCGGGCACCTGATGTGGACAAAACAGATGGCATAAGTGAGTCCAAGACCCCCGGGGTATGTTCCTGGCATCTGGACTAAACTGGTCTTCAAAGCTGCAAATTGGTTGGGACCATTTTCAGGCTGAGGAGGAAAATGAGGGAAGCAGAAGAGACTGAGGAGGCTCATAACAGACACATAAAAATTGCTCAACATCCCTCTACATGAGGGAAACACAAATCAAAACTATAATGAGATACCACTTTACACCAGTTAGAGTGCTAAAATGAACAAGACAGGAAACAACAAGTGTTGGCGAGGTTGTGGAGAAAAGGGAACGTTTTTACACTGTTGGTGGGAATGCAAGCTGGTGCAGTCACTCTGGAAAACAGTATCAGTTTCCTCAAGAAGTTGAAAATAGAACTACCCTATAACCCAGCAATTGAACTCCTGAGTATTTAATTGAATGATACAGATGTAGTGAAAAAAGGTCCACCCGCACCCCAATAAACATAGAAGCAATGTCCACAATAGCCAAATTGTGGAAAGAGCCTAGATGTCCTTCGGCAGATGAATGGATAAAGAAGATATGGCTCATATATACAAGGGAATATTCCTCAGCCATCAGAAAGGATGAATACCCACCATTTGCATCAATATGGACAGAGCTGGAGGGGATCATGCTAAGTGAAATCAGTCAAGCAGAGAAAGACAATAATCATATGATTTCACTCATACATGGAACATAAGGAACAGAGTGGAGGACCACAGGGGATGGGAGGGAAAACTGAATGGGAAGGAATCAGAGAGGGAAACAAACCATGAAAGACTCTGGACTCCCGGAACCAAACTGAGGGTTACAGAAAGGAGGGGGATGGGGGGATGGGGTACCTGGGTGATAGGTATTAAGGATGGCACATGTTGTGATGAGCACTGGCTGTTACAGGCAACTAATGAATCACTGCACACTACATTAAAATCTACTGATGTACTATATGTTGGCTAATGAATTTAAATTTTAAAAATTAAGTTAAAAAATCAAAAATAAAACCAAGGCAGAAACCATACATAACTCAGAGAGCTCCATACTCCTGGAGGCTGAACTAGCAGGCACAGCCAAGGCCTCTGGAGGTCAGGGTACTGAAGGTTTGAGAGGTGGCTCGGTACACCCCTTTCCCTGAAGCCCCATGGCTGTGGCAAGGTGCAGGGACTGGGAGGGAAGACCCGACCAGAGGCCATCCTGACTCCAGAGCTGCTGCAGGACCACTCCCAGCCCCACCAGGCCGTGTCTGTCTAGAACCACAAAGAAACTCTTTTCCCTTGATTGTTCTTTTTAAAGATGGTTGCTCAGCATTGACACAGAAATCATCTGACATAAAACTGGAGCCATTTACAGCTACAAATGACCCAGAAGTTATCAAAATGTAGTGACCACAAAGAGAGGATCTTGTGTCCCCAGGCAGGCCTCCTCTGTGTGGGTGCAGCTGGGGCCTTGGACATGCCCATGTACGCAGGGCTGGGCTCCATGGTATCCCTCAAGGGGACAGAAGTAGTAACCTATTCTGACAGTTCTGCTCAGGACAGCACCCCCTGATGGAGCCAGGGACAGCCCCTCATGAGTTCTGGATGTCCTGGTGATTCTTGGGCATGGCCTGAATCTCAGCTTCTTCATGAAGTGGGAGAGGAGGGCAGTCCAGCCACCATGAGTACCACAGGTCCTCCAGGGGACAGCCCAGCCACCACAGGTCCCACAGGTCCTCGGGGATAGCACCTTGGTGGGCTTATGGTCCAGCAGGTACCTCTTCAAGTGGGTCTTGTCACCCCACATAACCTCAATCCCATTGGCCAGGTCGACCCCCATCATCTAGTGACGGGCCAAGGTCAGTCAGTGAACCTCCACCACCAACCCCCCAAAAAAGGCCCCCATATTGTAAATGTCGCCCTGGTCCCTGGGGATGTGGGCCTGGGACTGTGGCCGGCACTGGTAGCTGAAGTCTTCACAGGACACCCAGTAGAAACTGGAGTGCAGAGTGCCAAAGAGAAGGGGACAGGATCTCCATGCCCACATGGTCACAGAAATTCATGTCCACATCCGCACCCGCCAGGTCATCCACCTCACAGAGGAAGCGCTGCTCACAAAAGCAGCTGACCATTGCCATGTGCTGCATGGACACATCCTACCAGAGCGGGGTGCTGGGATCCTCAAGGACCACCACCCTCCAGTCCTCCCGGGGGGGACACGGGCCCAGCAGCCCACTGGTTGGTGACGATCTAGCAGATGACCCTGTGTTCCACCATGATAGGCTTCTCTGCTCTCTGCAGGAACAGCTCCACGAAGACCACCTATCTACAGGGATGAGGGACAAGGTGGGAGGAGGGTCACTGTCAAAGGCTAGCGGCAGGACCCCAGAACTGGGGGCCATGGACGTGTGTACCTTCTTCAAGGGGGCAGGCCCTGGGCTGCTTTAAGCAGCAGCCACTCTCCCAGCCTGCTCTGAGCAAGTCTGCTTGTGGGGCCTCCCTACCTTCTGCTCCCAGAGATGGGGTCATCAGCACCCCATCATACAAAGGGGAGCCTAAGGCTTCAGAGGTGGGAAACCAACCCCACAGTCAGCATGCTGGAGTCAGGAATGATCCCCCTGTGTTGAGCTCCCAGGCAAACCCTGCAGGTGCCCTCCTCTGGCTGACCCCCTGTAGGTCCTGTTCCCACCTGCCAGGAGTAGACCACCTTTGAGCACAGCCCTCCTTTCTATGGCCTACAGACTGGCTAGAATCAGCAAGGCTGGCCTCCTCCCCACTTTGCTTTGAGTGGGCTGTTGCTGTCCCCCACAGAGCTGTCTCCACCCCCATAGGGTCCTCCCTTGAAGGCTACTGTGCTTCTTGCTGACAAGGTCCATCAGTCAACCACTGCTATTCCTAGAAGCAGTCACCCTCTAACTCCCCCAGATCAGAATCAGGTCCAGCACATAGGCAGGGAAGAGGAAAGAGGACCACTGGAAGAAGAGAGGGCTTGCTTAGGCCCCAGCCAGGAATCCAAGAGTGGAAGCTTCCAGGTCCAGTCTACATCTCCTGGGCTCCAAGAAGTTGGAAGTCTTGTCTTTCTGAGGGGACTACCTGGGACAGCAGCTCCCCCATTGTCAGCAAGGGTGGTGAGCCCCTCTGAGATCAATTTTCATTAAGGTTTCATTTATTTGTTTGACAGAGAGAGAGAGAGCAAGAGAGAGAACATAGCAGGGGGAGTGGGAAGGGGAGAATCATGCTCCCCACTGGGCAGGAAGCCCAACATGGCGGGGTTTGATCCTAGGACCCTGGGATCATGACCTGAGCTGAAGGCAGATGCTTAATGACTGGGCCACCGAAGCGCCCTGAGACGGATTTTTTTCACACAGGCAATAAGGCCACTTCACTGTGCTTGCCCCATACCTGGCAGCTTAGTAAATTGCTCACAAAGGAAAAGTGGGCACTACATTTAAATAGGGGACAAGCATTGCATGGAGCACTAGGTGTGGTGCAAGAACTATGAATTCTGTTACGCTGAAAAGAAATTTAAAAAATAAATAAAATAAATAAATAAATAGGGGACAAGGCCACACACAACCAGCAGACATTAGTCAGGTCACCAGGGGGCAAGTATAGGCCCAGCCAGCAGGAGAACAAGCCAGAAATGAACGGGGGAGAGAAGAGTGCTCCTGGCAGAGGGAAGAGAGACTATAAAGGCCTAGAGTCAGGCCTGAAGCACATGTGGAAAGACCACACACCTGGGAGGCGCACAGGGGTGGGGGGGATATGGTGGGAGAAGAAAGGCTGGAGAGAAGGGGCAGCTGGGGAGTGGATCACAGAGAGGCTCAAAGGTTATGTTCTGAAAAGATCACTCTGCTGGTTACTGGAGAAGAATGGACTCTGTACAGCAGAGGACAGGGAAACCCTAACCCTAAGCCCTAACCCTAACTCCACCCTAACCCTAATCAAACATCATGCTCAATTTTGAGTACTGACAGCTCTACTCTGAAATCACAAACAAGTCCCTCATGCAGGCTTTCACTCCTTGCCCAGTAAGGTACTGAAAGTTCTACCCAGAACAATAAGGCAAGAAATAAGGAATCCACATGTATAAGGAAACAAGTAGAACAAGGTCTGTTCAGAGACCAGAGATGGCATCATCTTATATAGAAAGCTTCCTAATGAATCAACAAAAAATGATCATAGCCAGTTCCCTAATTCCACAAAGTTACAGGACAAAACATCTGTATAAGACAAAATACACAAAAATCTCTCCTATTTGTATACACTAGCAATGAATCAACCAAAAAGAAATTTAAGAAAACAATTCCATTTTAGGGAACATGAACTTGAAAAAATACATAGGAATAGATATAATCAAGGTGTACATCTTGTATCCCCAAAATTATAAAACATTGCTGAAAGAAAGTAAGGGAAACTTAAACAGATCTGAGGACACCCCATGGTGATGAAAAGACATACTATTGATAAGATGACAACAGTACATAAAGCAATGTGGAAATTCAATGTGTTCCCAAGAAATTTAACAAAGGACTTTGGGAAGAAATGACAAGCTAATCCTAACAGTCAAATGGAATTTTGAGGGACCACAAGATAGCCAAAACCATCATGAAAAAGAAAATCAAAGGTGAAAGGTCATGTTTCCAAAGTTCAAACCTTAATACAAAGCAATAGTAAATAAAACATTGTGATATTGTAATAAAGGTATGCATACACCCTGAGACAAATAATACATTATAGGTTAATTAATTGAATTTAAATTTACAAAAAAATTTTAAATACATTTTTTTTTATGTATACATAGAGATCAGTGGGATTTAACTGAGATCCCAGAAATAAACCCCTTAATCTATGGTCCACTGAATTTTGACAAGGGTGGACAACATTACACTGAGGGGACAGAATGGTCTTTTCAACAAAGGGTGCTAGGCAATCGGTTATCCATGTATAGTGGAATGGAACTAGACCCTTACCTCACACCACATATAAATATTAACTCAAAATAAGTTAAAGTCTTAAATGGAAGAGATAAAATTATAAACCGTAGAAGAAACAAATGGGAATAAATCTTCATAACCTTGAATTTATCAATGCTTTTAGATCTGACATCAAAGCATAAGAAGAGAGAGAAAAAAATAGACAAAATATATCCTCAAAATTAAAAATCTGTCCCAGGTGCCTGGGTGGCTCAGCTGGTTAACCATCTGACTCTTAATTTTGGCTCAGATCATGATCTCAGGGTCATGAGATTGAGCCCCACGTCAGGCTTCACACTGAGTGTGGGGCCTGCTTAAGATTCTCTTTCCTTCTCCCTCTGTCTCTGTCCAATTGCACCCTCTGTCTCACTCACTCTTAAAAAAGAAATGTAAAAAAAATATATTTGTACATCAGAAGATACTATCTAGAAAGTGAAAAGACAGCCCCCAGAATGAAAGGAAATATTTGTACATTATTTATCTAATAAGAGTCTGTTGCCCAGAATATGTAAAGATCTTTTACAACTCAACAAAAAGACAACCCCATTTTAAAAATGGACAAAGGACTTGGATAGACCCTTCTCCAGAGAAATCATACAAAAGGTGAAGAGCACATGAATAGATGTTAAAAATCATTAGTCTTTATGGAAATGAAGATTTAAACCAGTTAGATGTCCTTTTACACAAATAAAATCACTATGATCAAGAAAACGAAAAATAAAGGGATGTTGAGAAACTGAAACCCTTAAACCTCACTTGTGAAAAATAGTGCAGTCTATGTATAAAATAGTTTGGCATTTACTCAAATAGTTCAAAGCAGAATTACAATTGTACTTCTAGATATATACCCCCTAAATTGAAAACACTGGTTCAAACAAACAAAAATGTACAGGAATATTCATAGCAGCCATGTTCACAATAGGCAAAACCAGAAATGTCCATCCATGGGGAAAAGGATGTCCTTTTGGAAATGACATATGCAAATGTCCATCCATGGGGAAAGGATAAACAAAATGAAGTAGATCCATAAAAGGCTATCTTGTTCTGCCCTATGAAGGAATGAAGTAAAATGGTTCATTTGTGGGGAAAAAATATGGTGGATCCTTAAAACATTAAACACAGAATTCCACTGTAGCCTAGATGCCCCCAAATTTTGAAAGTAGAAGTACCCATATTCAGAGCAGCATTTCTCACAACAGCCAAAAGGTGGAAGCCACCCAAGTGTCTGCTGACAGATGAATGGATAAACAAAATGTGGTTGATACACCATGGAACATGATTCAGCCTTAAAAACGAAGGGAGTTCCGGGAGGCCTGAGTGGCTCAGTTGGTTGGACGACTGCCTTTGGCTCAGGTCATGATCCCAGAGTTCTGGGATCGAGTCCCGCATAGGGCTCCCAGCTCCACAGGGAGTCTGCTTCTCCCTCTGACCTTCTCCTCACTCATACTCTCTCTCACTGTCTCTCTCTCAAATAAATAAATAAAATCTTAAAAAAAAAAACAAAAACGAAGGGAGTTCTGACACAGGTACACGGGTTAAACGTGGAAGTCATTACACTGAGTGAGATCAGCCAGTCACGGAAGGACAGATACTGTATGATCAACTTGGATGAGGTGTCTGGGATGCTGGATGTGGCTGCAGGGGGTCAAGGGGAAAGGACAATGGGGAGTTGGTGTTTCATGCATACAGGCTCCCTCAGGGAGAATGAGAAAATTCTGGAGAGTGATGTATGACTATGGGAACTCAGCTAAGGCCAAAGAATTATGTACCTGAAATGTTTTAAGGGGTCAACATTCTTATGTTTAGTCATTGTGAAAAAGTGAATGAAGGACTGATGGATGTCACAACGTGGATGGACACTGAAAACAGCCCCAGTGACATAAGCCATATAGAAATACCACTTAGATGGGAGCTGTCTGTGCTCCTTAAGTCCATCAAGTTTACCCAAATAAGGCAAAGTCCTGGAAGAAGTTCCAGAAGAAGAAAACCGGATCCAAGTGGAGAAGACATTTCAGACCATCAGGAAGGTGGTAACAGCTGAAGTGGGCCTGTAGTCTGGGTTCAAATGTGAGGACCATCATGATTTCCTCACTTGAGGTTACGTGGTGGTTGTGTAGGACAGTGTCCCTGTTTGGGGTAAAATGCACAGAAGTAGCCTGTGTGAAGTGGCAAATGTGGTAAAGAAATGACAGCTGGGAGTCTGAGTGTGGAGATCAAGCATATTTGTGCTGCTGTGACAAGGAACTGCAGATTTGAAATCACCACAGAGTAAATTACTCTTCCAAACATCCACATTAGCACCATGCCGCAGAAGCAGAGAGGACATCAGACATCGGGATGGAGGCCAAGTCCTGCCAGATCCAGTTCACCCACCATGGAGAGGCCACTCGCCCTTGGAGGAGGCCACATGTTAGCAAGAGACTCATGGGAGGATTAAATCGGGGGCCCCCCATGTCTTGGGTGCAATAGAAGCAGTGGGGTTTGGAATTCCGATTCTCCAAAATGCTCCACTACAACCTGGTTAGAACTGTGAAAAAGCATTAAAGGAATCCTCAGTAAAGTGGACTGGGGACACCAGAAGGGGAGGGTGGAAGGGGGCGCCTGGCGCTCAATGCCCATTATAGACCCCACATTGCAATCCCCCACGGTAGAGACTCATCCGTTCAAGGCCCCACAGGGGAAGGTGGAGGGTTCATCTCCTACAAGAAATCGATCATTCCCAAAGCTCGGCTGGTGAGAATACTCCATCACCCCGAATCCCTGCCTTTCTCCAGTGGACTTTCCTTCCAATCAACCCTCCCAACTTCTTCCTCCTTCTCCATGAAATAATGTTCCTTTCCTTTGTTCCTTGCACTTGCCTGTGATGCGATGGAGCTTGTTCAGCCCAGATTGCTACTCTCCGCTATTCCCAAATAAACCCATTTTGCTGGCCAAATAACTGGCAGTTTGAGTTTAAGGTGAACAGAAGTAATAAATTCAAGAAACTTGCAAGGAACAAAATCAATATACACAAATCAATTGCCTTTCTATGTGCTCCAAAGGAACCATCAGAAAGAGACTACAGAGAACAATCTCATTTACTACTGCATCCAAAAGAACAAGATACCTAGGAGTCCCCTGAACCAAGGAGGTTGCAGGCCTGACCCCTGACAGCCATGGGACACTGATGACAGGCAGGGAGGGAGACACATGGAGATGGGAAGACACTCTGTGCTCAGGGAAGAACTGACACTGGGAAAATACCTACTCTCCCCAAATCCATCTACACAGTCCGCGCTGTTGCTCCCAAACTGTCAGACTCCGGACCAACCTTGAAGCCTGTGTGGACATGGGAAGGACACTGCAGGGCCGGGGGGCGGGGAGTATAAGCACCAAAGTGGGCGGCCGCTCCTTGACTGCAGACTGAGGAGCACCAGAAACCCAAATCCGCATGTGCAGAAACACAGACATGGGACATGGGGCTGCATCTGAGCCCAGAAAGGGGGGACCCCACAGCCTCGCAAACAGCACTGCGGGAGGACACGTCACCACACACAAAACTACAGAAGCCCCAGTGTCTACACAGCACGCCCTTCCTCCATGGGGTCCTGAGATCACGCACCCCATCACCAGTCCCCACTCAGGCAGCTTCTCCTCACCTTCTCCTCCACAGCCTGTCCTGAGGGGGTAAGACTGCTGTCAGCGTGGACACGGACCCACGTCCTCCACAGTGGGTTCTGTCAGTGTGGATCTAGACCCACATCCTCCCCAGCTTGTGCTGTCAGCGTGGGAGGAACCCCAGTTCCTCCAGAAGTCTCCACAGAGTGTCCTGAGGAGGCCTGACTCCTGTCAGGGCTCAGGGCAGGAGCTGGGGGTCCTGCGCTCTCTGCAGGGAGGGGAGGGCAGTGCAGGACTAAGGGAGCTCACCCTTCAATGGAAGCACCTGCTCCCTCCCGGGGTTCTGCTGGAGCCAATTCATTCTGGAAATTCAAGCTACATGGAGCCCAATATCCCCAACTTCTCCAAAAATAGCTACAGAACACTGAATTGGAAACAATATGGAATGACAACAGTCCCTGACCCAAACGGTGGCACCGAACATGACCTTGGCCCTGACACAGACCCACACTCTAACCTCAGCTTGCTCTCAAGCCTGACCCTGACCCCATTCCAAGACCCTAACCCTAGCACCCAACCCAAACAGTGTTCACAAAAATCAAAAGGTAGAAACTGCCAATATTCATCCGTGGTGAATGCATAAACAAAGTGTGGTGAAGGGTTTGAATTTGGGTTCAGGTTCAGGTTTCAGTCAGAGTTCTAGATCAGGCTTTGAGTTTAGGGTCAGGGTGTAGACTTAGAGTGAGGGGCAAGGAAATAGAGTTGGAGTTTAGGGCTTTTGGTTTATGATTTAGGGTGTAAGACTCAGGGATAAAGAGATAAAGTTCAAGGTCAAATTTGGGGCTTGGGTTCATGCTGGGATTTGGGTTCAGGGTTCATGGCTCAGAGTTCTGGTTTAGGGTTTGGGTTCATGGTTCAGGGCTTGGATCCAAGGCTCAGGTACAAAGTCTAGGCTTCAGGTTCAATTTCAGTTTTGGGATTCAGGGTTCCAGTTTGAGCTTTAAGGTAAGGTTAGGTTTCAGTGTCAAAGTTAGGGATTAAGGATAGGTCTAGGTATGACACGTTTTCTTCAGTTGTCATCATGGACACAAAATTTCTTTTGGAAGTTTCTAAATCTGAAATGTATTTCATCTGGGTTTCAGGAGATGGGATAGAATTTAAGATCTCAGTAAATATCCCCCGACAGCATTCTGATCCTAGGGTCTCCCAGTCACCCAGAAGCAGCTTTTGTTTTGGCTCAAAAATGCCCTTGGCAGAGAGGGCTGAGCTGGTGCCAAACCTGGGATGACTTCACAATGGTAGAGTGTGAATCCAAATATTGTGGAACTGTTCATGGAAAATGAAACAGGAGACAAATAATTGGTTGACTCCTGATTCTTCCACAATAACAAAGACCAAGACTCCAATAGAATCATAATATTCCCTTGGAAGGCCTATGGTACTCATTACCAGTACTGAAAGAGGGCACCTTTCCCTGCTTTAAACTAAGAATCACAGCAGGATACTTCCTACTTTGTGTCAAAAATAAAATTTTATTATTTGGCTGTTCCAGTGTACAATTTGTGGAAGCATTGAAAACATTTTCCTTTCCCAAATCCTCATCAACACGGGGGTAAAATGCAGGCAATGTTGTAATGCACTGCTCATTGGAATACCAAGTACAAGGAGGGCTATTAGAAGCAATAAAAAGGTATCAAATATGAAACTCAGAATAAGCACCCTTGATGGGCACTTAATGAGGATCCATAACCATAAGATCTAACATCTCATCCTATGGAATTCCATAAAAATCATAAACAATAGCGCACGGACCACTCTAACCACCTCACCATTGACCTCTAGGCTTGTGATACACACTCCAGCCACTAGAGACACACTTCTCAGCAGGAGAAAGAGACTTGCCCATTCCTGGTGGACCAACTCTTAGAGTGAAGTCAAAAAATTCCACTCCTTGGAAATCCCAACCATTAGGACAAAGTCACAGAAACCACACCCAGAACAATAAAGGACAGACATCTCATGAAGTGGATGCTGCAGATCACCACCACTCCCATGAAGTTACTCTACAGTGGACTCCAAGTCTGTCCCCTGCCCAGGATTACATGGGGCACCCTGTTTTTCCAATACTCCACCCTCAGAACAAAAGCATTAATATTCCTAGTCAATCCTGTATGCAGGTTCACAGTGAGCCCTGCGAAAGCCAGACACCTTCTTTTTTTTTTTTTAAGATTTTATTTATTTATTTGACAGAGAGAGAGAAAGACCACATGTAAGCAGAGAGGCAGGCAGAGAGAGAGCGGGGGAAGCAGGCTCCCCGCTGAGCAGAGAGCCCAATGCGGGGCTCAAACCCAGGAAACTGGGATCAGGACCTGAGCCAAAGGCAGAGGCTTTAACCCACTGAGCCACCCAGGCGCCCCAGCCAGACCTTTTTGAGAGCACTCAGTCTCTCATGCCTATCCTAGCAGATGGAGGGTGCTGTCTCCCAGCTTCCATACCAACTAGACAATACTTGGAACAAGTCTTGCCATACTCCATGCAAAAGGTATATTTTCCATCTAAAAAATGATGGGCAGTGAAACATCATGGATTCCCCGCGCCTTCTTGAACCTAGATAATATGGAGATAGAGCTTGGCCAGAGCTATTATCCCCAACCCCTTACACACACACACACACACACACACACAGACACACCCTTGCCTTGTGCACTGCAGGCCAGTTTCCACCCATGTTGTTCATTCTTAGCCATTGTCTCTGCAGAGTAGTACAGTGGTACTGAGGTGCTGGAACTGAAGTGCTAGGTGCTAAGCCAGCACTCCCTGGCTCCAGGGATTTGCTCATCCTTGGGCTTGTGACCTCATCCCAACCAATGAGGTGGAAGAAATCTTGGGTGTCAGCCTGCAGAGCCAAGTATGGGGTGGACCACCCAGGCCAGGGGCTTTTCCATCATGACTGCAGAAGTGGCCTAGGCCTGGTCTGTGCCAGTGCCACAGAGAGCCCAGGAAGCCAGGCGCTCCATAATGTTACTGAGGCTGTCAGACTCATCCTGAAGCACACAGATGCTGGATCCTCTGCTAACTCAGGAGAATCCTAAGTGTGCCCATGATATTGGCCTGAACAAGATGACCATCTGTGTGGTATATAACCCACAAGATATACCCGCCAGGCAATGGGTACTGACTCAGCCAAACTATACTTACATGGAATTCAAACACAGACAAACATCTTGTGGCAAGCTCTAGGCCAACAGAGAAAGGAGAATTCCTGAGGCCTTAATTGTTGGCCAATCTCACTATCATCTTTTATTTCCTTTCAGCTGGAGGGCCCAGGGTCATGCAGCATAGATCCCAGTGTCTTACCACTCTGACACTGGAAAAGGAGAGCCCTCTCCCCCATCATCCATCATGTTGCAGATCTGGGGTGTGGGAATCTACCACCCATGGGCCAAAGGGGACCTCCCCCTGTATTCTCTCATTCCAGTGTGTCTGGAGCATTAGTTATGGATGGTCTGTGGCTTCTTTCAAGCCACAGTGCAAGAGTGGAGTCATTGTCAGAGACACCACATGGGCTACAAGACCTCACAGAAGAACATCTTTACAGAAGACTTTCCAGAAAAGTCTTGCCGATCCCTGTTCTCAAAGAACCTAGGATCATGTCCCTTCTTTGAATAGAATATAGGGCATTCTTAGTAAAATCTAATTTCTTCAACCCCAGAGACAAGGACTTCCATCCCTCTAGCCAGAACGCTATCTCCATCCTCTTCTATTGACACCTTGAATGGCACGTCTACAGTTCTATAGCCCCAGGGGAATTCCCTGTCGTTTCCATGGTAGTGGTGCTCAGAAACAAAGATGTACATGTGAACTTGTGAGGGTGAGTGTATGTTTCCTCTTTGGTAGCCACAGTATGCAGGGAGAATAAAATACAGTAGCATGCTTTCTGTCCCACAGGAACAGCCATGCAATGTGGTTGCATAGTGATCTCAGAAAGAAGCCACCTTCATAGAACAAATGTCATCTGGGAGGGCTTCCAAGTCTCTTGTCCTGGACACTAGGTTCCATTGAGGCAGGGGGCACACAGAGGGACAGAGACTCTCCCTGCTCATCAGGGTTTTGAAGGATGCCATTGTTCCAGGACAAAAGATCCCAAAACCATTCATCCACCTGTCATGCAGCCAGGCATCTGTGAGAGAGATCTACACCAAGCAGAAAGTACATACAGAGAGAGAACAAATGACAGCCTTGTGTGACAAGTGCCATGACAGCGGACAGTCAGGAGGAATGGGGGGGGTGGTGTACAGAGTTGGCCAGGATTAGGGGTAGGGGCACAGGGACTGCTCCAGGAAGGTGATCACAGCTTTTTCACAACAGGGTATGTTCAGGAAGAATGGGGGTGTGCAGGAGGCCAGACCAGGGGGCAGGGGGAACCAGGGGTGCTCCAGAAGGACGTCACAGCACTGCCCTTGGATGGCAGCTCATATCAGTGTGACTGGGCATTGGCCAGACCGGAAATGACACCATGGGTGAGGGGCAGTGTCCCTAAACTGTCTCCGGCAAGGCAAAGTTTCAGTGACAAGATTTCTTTCAGTAGGATTTCAGGTCCCATGAGCCCATGAGTCCCTAAAGCTGATTGTGTAGAACATGAAGTATGTAGTTGGCCATGGCTTTTAAACCTGGGGTGCTGGGTTTGATATTTCTGCTGATATTTCTTTTGGCTGCTTTCAGGGTAGGATGACTTTTCCCGCCTTCATCTCTGACAGGGAACAAAAGTAACACAGATCTACACTTTGAAATGTCAACAGAAATCTGCAAAACCAAGTTCTCACAGGAGCTAAAAGTTCAGGACTAGACTGACAGAAAGGGGAGGCCAATAGCAAGGAACCAAAAGAACATGTCATATCCATAGGAGCTGGCCCACTTCTCTACCTGTGGGAGGCAAGCCATGCCTGACAGGAGGGAGTCCCACCAGCACCTGGTCCACCTGTTTGCTGCCCTTGAGCAGAGCAGAGGATGTGCTGAACTGGGTGTGGCTGTTGGAGGGAGATGGCCAGCTGGCCACAGATGCTTCCTGCCAAGTACCTAGAAGACCAGCTCCTGGTACTCCACTAAGATGAAACAATCATTATGTTTAGTGACCTATTGCTGGGGATAGGTCATGTGCTCAGTGTTCGGTGACTATATCCTATTCCATTGTATTTTTTAAAAACACCTTAGGCAGGTAAGATTGACCTACAAAAAGCTGTCCATAGTTAATGTATGTAATTTGACCCTGACCCTAACCCTAATATCTAATGATTTTAGATTACTCGATTTAGAATACTGCTTGTAAATTAAAGGATGGTTTTTAGGAGCTAAGGAATTCAGGGACCAGCCCTCTTCTGTCTTATTCTCCCTTGGATCCTGTAAATCAGAACCCATTAGTCCACATGCTATCTGAAGAGTGGCCACACGGGGGCAGCAGTGAGGAAACAGTGCCCCAAACCCCACTGCAAAGCCCATTCTTCATCCTGTCAAGCCTTGTTCATTCAATATTTACAGGTCATAGTATAGATGATGAAAAGTGTGACATTGTTGAATTTTTTAAAAACCAAACTAATTCTTTCAACCTGTTAAGAATACAAGATTTTTTCTAAAATCTTGGACTTGGAGAGCACATGAAGGCCCAGGGGCCTGGGAAAGGGCTATCACTATGGAATCTATTCAGGTCTACTTAGGAAACAAGGATGGCTTCTATTCCACTTCTTTGCAGGAAGAATTTATGTCAGCTAACAGCACTGAATCCACACAAAATAGTGTAGCTCAGAGGAAAACAAAGGAGAATCAACAGCCTCCAGAAGAAAGCCACACCCTAAAACAAGAAGACAGACCAGGAAGATTCTGCTCAGGCCAATTTGCATTTCTGTAGAACCTCTGGAGCTAGAATGCCCCCAGTGTCCCCGGGGGTCATGGGTCAGGCCAAGCGCACACCTTGATGCTGCTCTGTGGGAACCCGTGACAAGTCTCCTGGTCCCTTCCTCCATGAGACATCCCCAACCCTGTGAGGACACTAGCCTGCTTCTTGGAACTCCCATTCCCCTTTCTTACCCCATAATTCACTTTTCCCATCACTGCCATCATGTAGAGTATGTTGAACTACTTATTATTCTGTCATTTAAATGCTTTTTGTCATGTTTGCTGGGAAATGATACCTTGCATCATCTACCCTGACATAGAATTCCTTGTCGCATTGTGTGACTTCCCTATGGACTCTGAGTTCCCTCACAGTGTCATAGGGCTAGTGTCATGGACAAGGTCCTCACTAAGGTGGCTCAGTGCCTGAGCCTGGCACTGCTATTTGTGTGCAAGTAAGGCAGCACAGCCAAAACCTTACTTTGGGTTCAGAATTGCTCATGGCCCCTCAGCCACATCAGATGGCATGGGGGCACACCCTGAAGACACTGGCTAGTCCAGTGTTGCCCTGGGGAATTTCCATGGAACAGCCACTGTGTCCAATGGAGAAACAGTATAGGAGCAGGGAGGATGGGAGTCAGAACTCCAGAGGTAGAATCCATCTTGGAGACTGTCAAGAACTTCCTAGAAGTTCATTTCATAGTCTTGAATGAACCAATTCATCTTAAAACATTTCCTTTTTCTAGAAAGGATGAGCCTCAAGCTCTGATGACATGACTCCCCTAGGTTGTATTGAAAATCAGAGAAAGAGCCAGACTGAGAAGGGAGATGGCCTCCAGCATAATCCCCCAGAGTGGCTTTAGCTAGAGCTGCAATCACCCATTTATCTTTTCTGGGCTTCCAGAGTTTCCTGGGACTCTTCATGGGGCATATTCTGGGAATAAAGGTCATGTCAGTGCCACAGAAACCTCTGACACTAGTTATAATGAGACTTTGTGATGTCATTGGCCATAGGCCATAGGCCATCTTAGAGTTTGTCTGCAAAGATATGGCTGTTGGGAAACCCAGATGCTGACAGAGGGTAGAGGCAGATGGAAAAATCTAGGTAAAGAGAGAGCACTCATGTCACATCTGGTCCCAGATGACATGTGGTGTCCAGCAGAGCAAGACCCCCCAAAAAACCCCCCAGAGCCTTCACAGAACACACCCCTAAGGTTTGAAGCTGAGCTTCATACATGGGTCGTGAAAACTGCAGCTAGCTCAGGGAAGCATGACACAGGACATAGTAAAGCCACAGCTTTGACAGATGTATATTCATGAAGCAATAGATTTCTTCAAATATATTGTGAAATGGTAAAAAATTCACTGATAAAACATGGATATTTTTTATTAAAAAGAAAGTCATACTTTTCAATTAATAAATATTTATGGAGTATCTACTTAGTGCAAATGTATAGCTCTAGTCCCATCTGGGAGCTTGCAAAGTGCATGGGATATAATCAATGGATCAACGATAGGAAGGAATGCGGCAAAGGGCTAGGAGAGCCATCCTATTCAGAGAGACCCATTAAGGAAACCCACTAAGAAGATGATTTTCAGCCAAACCAGAAAGACAGGACCAGCAAATCCATCTGTGAGAAGACTGACAGAGCAACTCGATTTTTAATTATTTTGACCATAAAACATAAATGTCAAGAAATATTGTCTTAAGTGTTGCTTTGGAACATTTGGTTCTTCTCTGTAACTATTTGGGTTACATGCTAACCTTTACTCATTGTAAGATACTCTAAGAAAATGTCTCATTTAAGCATGGACAACTTGTATTAAAAGGCAAGTAAATTAAACCTAGCAACTCCTAAACCTATCCCTACCCCTACACCTAAACTGTAACCAGAACCCCTGACCCTAATCTGTGACCCTAAACTCTGATGCTGACCTGACCCTGACCCTCAGTTAAGCTCAGAGGGGTCTGTCCCCAGAGACTGGGGACCAAAGCCCCAGGGACTGGGGATACCCGAGCAATTCCAGAGGACTCCACCTGCTACCCAGAAGGAAACCATGCCATTTGGAACTCCAGAAATGATTCAAAGCAGGAAAAATCTGCATGTTCACCTGAGGTCAACCCACATTCAGTGGCCCTATGGACACAAACCTGGAGCCTGACACTCACCCTGGCCCACACCCTCAACTCAGCCCTCTGGGAGTCTTGCCACACAGCTGGCAGATTGAACCTGCCATGATCCTAGACCCTAACCCTAGGTTGGCTTTTTAAAGGACCACGCCCAAAGGCCTGGCTCCAAATTCGTAGGGAATTAGGACACCTGAGCGAAGCAGAGGGCTCAGAAACAAAGTCAGAAATCATGCCTTTTGGAACTCCAGGAAGGATTTAGAGCAGTAGAAATCTGAATGACATTTTGAACCAATCCCCGCTTATTTATACTTTCTTACCATACTGAACACAAAGCCTGAGCCTGATACTCTCCTTAACTCTAGCTCTCAATTCAGATGTCTCTGAAGGCCTCCGCATCTAAGCAGATCACACATTCCATGATCCTGGGACTACCCCTATCCTAGCTTAAGACATAGGTGAAAACATGAACACACCTTTCTACCAAAAGGACATACAAGAGACCAAGAGACACATGAAAAAGTGCTCCACATCAATAGCCATCAGGGAAATACAAATCAAAACCACAATGAGATACCACCTTACAACAGTTGGCATGGCAAAAATGACCAAGGGAGGGAACAAGAAATATTGACTGTAAGGTTTTACAGGCAAGATACACACGAAACCTCTCTGGAGTCGTGGAACCTCACCCAAGTGTGCCTTTAATAAACCTTGCCTTGCACCTATCTTGCCTGGTGTCGTGTGTATCTCGCCTGTAAAACCTTACATTTGGTGCTGAAACCCAGGAAGAGATCGAGCCTATAAAACCTTACATTGACGAGGATATGGTGAAAAGGAAAGACTTTTACACTGCTGGTGGGAATGCAGCTTGTATAGCCACTCTGCCAAATGTTATTGAGTTTCCTCTACTAACTTAAAAGTAGAGCTACCCTATGACCCAGCAATTGCACTACTATGTATGTACCCCAAAGATACAGATTGAATGAAAAGTAGTGGCACCAGCCTCCCAATATCCATTCTAGCCAAACTATGGAAAGAGCCCATATGTCCACAGACAGATGAATGGATAAAGAAGATGTGGTTCATATCTACAACAGAATATCATTCAGCCATCAAAGAGGAGGAAGACTTAACATCACATCCACCTGGCTGGAACTGGAGGGTATTATGCTCAGGGAAGTAAGTCTATCAGAGAAAGAAAATCAGCACACGGGTTCACTCATTTGTGAAATAGAAGAAACACCACAGATGATCCAAGGGGAAGGGAGGGAAAACTGAATGTAAAGTCATCAGAGAGGAAGAAAAAACACAAGAGACTCTTCATTACAGAAACAAACTGAGGGTTGCTGGAGGGGAGGTGGATGAGGGATGGGGTAACTGGGTGTTGGGCATTAAGGAGGGCATGTGATTCAATGAGCACTGGGGGTTGTACACACCTGATCTATTATTGAAAACTACATCTGAAACTGATGATGTACTATAAGATGGCTCATTGACATTCAGTTAAACAAAAAGAACACTAGCAAACACTCCTAAAAATGTGACGAAACCACCAAAAATACTAAACAGTCAACATAATGTTAAGAAAGAAAAACAAAGCTGGAGGAGTCACAATTCCAGATTTCAAGTAATACTACAAAGCTGTAGTCACCCTAACAGTATAGTACTGGCACAAAAATACACACAGCAACCTAGAGAACAGGACAGAAGCTTAGATAAACCCGCAATTGTGTGGCCAGTTAATCTTCCCCAAAGCAGGCAAGAATATTGAAAAGGAAAAGGACAGTCTCTACAACAAACGGTGTTGGGAAAACTGGACATCTACTCACAGAAGAATGCAATTACTCTGCTTCCTTATGCCATACAGACACATAAACTCAAAAACAGTTTCAAGACCTTGGTGGAAGACCTGAAACCATAAAAATCGTATAAGAGGGTACAGACAGTAACTTCTTGACAAGGACCAAAACAACATTTTTCTAGACTGTCTCCTGAGGCAAAGAAAAATAAACAATTTACAAAAAAATAAACAATAAACAAAAGCAAAAATAAACAATTGGGACCAAAGCAAAAAGTTTCCACACAGCAGAAGAACTAGGAAGAACTAATAATAATAACAATAACAACCTACTAAAAGGGAGAAGATATTTGCAAATATCCTATGCAGTAAGGGGATAGTGTCCAAAATAGGTGGAGTGGATACAACTCAACACCAAAAAACAAAAATCCAGTTAAAAAATAGTCTAAAGACATGAACAGACATTTCTCCAAAGAAGAAATACAGGTGACCAACAGTCCCATGAAAAGATGTTCACTATCACCCAACCTCAGGAAAATGCAATACAAAAGTATGAGATATTATCACATACTGTCAGAATGGCTCCCATCAACAACACAAGGAAAAACAGGTGCTGGGAGGATGTGGAAAAGGGAACCCTTATGCACTGTTGGTGGAAAAGCAACCTGCTGCAACCACTCTGGAAAACAGTATGGAGGGTCCTCAAGACATTAAAAATAGAGCTACCCTAGGATCCAGCAACCACACTGCTGGGTATTTACCCAAAGCATATGAAAACAATAACTCAAAAAGATACATGCACCCCTGTGTTTTTTGCAGCATTATTTACAAGATCACAATATGGAAGCAACCCAAGTGTCTATTAATAAAGTGAAAAATGAGATGAGAGATGTGTACACACACAAACATACACACACACAGTGGAATATTACTCAGCCATAAAAAATGAAATCTTGCCATTTGCAGCCACAGAGATGGATCTAGAGGGAATTATCCTAAGTGAAATCAGTCAGTCAGAGAAATATAATACCATCTGATGTCATTCTTGTGGAGAATTGAAGAAATGAACATACATAAATAAAGGAGAAAAAAAGAGACGAACCAAAATATAGACTCTTAACAATGGAGATCAAACTGATGGTCACCAAAGGGGAGGTGGATGGAGGGATGAGTGAAATAGGTGAAGGGGACTAAGAGTACACTTTTCTAGATGAGCAGAGAGTAATATACAGAATTACTGACTCATGCTATTGTACACCTGAAACTAATATAACACTGTATGTTAGCTCGACTGGAATTAAAATAAATAATAAAAAAGAATTTTCTTTCACTAACCTATTTGAAAAAGCTTTGGTACTCAATGTTCATATGCCCTACTTGAGAATATTTCCTCGTCAATATTTATTCACTCTATATCTCAAATTTAAATTTCATTGAATTCTTATATTTCACCTGTTAATCCTAGCCCACAGGATCCATGGTCCCTTTTCATCCAGGATCTAGAAATTGTAAGTAGAGATAGATGCCATGTCATAATCTGGAAAGCTATTTCTGTTTCTGTATTAGTATGAGATGCTCAGAGTGTGAGACAGGTTTCAGAAAGGGTTTGTTCTCTATCCTGGATCACTAATTCAGTGGTCATTCCCTGGATTCATTTGGCTAATAGGTTCCCTGTGGGTGAGCTTTCTTCCAAGCACATCCATGGAAGACACAAAGGTTGGTGGGCTCAATGTGGGATACGAAGAGGATCAAGTACAGACAAGGGTACGATCCCTCCCCTGATCCAGGAGCTGCCATGGGTGCAGTTATGGGAGACAGAATCAATGGGAAGCCACCAAGCTCACCAGCTAAATGCTGGAGGGACAGGTCAAGGGATCTTGTGATGTGGGGCATGGAGGCTACTCTGAGCTACCTCTGGGAGGGAGAGTGGGGAAGGAATGAGAAAGCATAATTAAAACTCCTTGCACCTCACTCATACCAGCTCCCCACTGCTTCTGGCACACATCAGTCTACAGAACTGACACAGCCTGGGCTCAGAATGGGCTTGCTCATGTTCCTCCACCCTCAGTGGGGCAGCTGGCTCCAGGGCTCAGGGACATACTGAGGGAGGTGGCAGGGAAGGCTCCCCTCCCAGGCCATTGCCTTTTTAAGGAGACAGCCCTACAGGACTACTGAAAACCCACTGAGAGTATCAAAAGACATACCATGAGTGAACTAAGGCATGGAGAAACAGAAAGCAATATTGGTTATCAAGGTCAGAGCTCTCAGCTCAGAAGTGGGGACAGGTTCCCTGAGGAGGCCCAAGGGGGAGGGCAAGCCAGGTTGAAAAGGGACACATGGCTTTCCTTATTGGGGACCTGAAGCCCCCTTCCAGGGCAGGGCATCATCTTCACTTCTCAAGGGATCCATGGAAGTGTTCCATCAGGGCACTGACAGAGCTGCCTCTTGAGAAGGCTACCTTGGCTTCTGGTTGCACAAGGCAGAGGATGAGGGCCAGATGGAGGGAGGACAATACCCCAGGGGGCCATGGGGCAAGAGCAGAGGCTCATGACCATGAAGATGATGAAAAGTAGGGGGCAGCCACATGGAAGTTGGCATGAAAGTGCTATGGGCACAGTTCCTACAGCTACAGTGATGGGGTGCCTTCTGTGCTAGGCACAGTTTACTTCAGTGGGCTCCAGACTAGTGCTGAACACGACCCTAGGAAGTGTGCACCACTTCCGCCCTCCTCTCCCCATGCTGCTGCTAGGAATCACAGTCATCAGATCCTGATTGGTTTTCATGGAAAGTCAGCACTGGCTTCCACCACACACTGGCGGTCTAGTGTGACCTTCGTGCCTGGCCAGAGAATGCTGTCTACCTGTCTCCACACAACTCAACAGACAGGACAGTGTCCCTGAATTCCACAGGTTCTGGGGACAGATCCACAGGCCCCACTATCCCACCCACCACCAACATACAGTGGGTCACTTGGGACCTCAGCTATTGTTGTGAAACTCATATGCCCCATTTCTGTCACTTCCTACAGAAAGTCAGGTTCTGATGCCCCAATTTACCCAATCCTGATTGCTGATTTGGGACCATGCCATGAACCCATATGGCAACTTTCCATTAGAGAAGGCCACCCTGCACCTCCTGGAAAATGTTTCTAAGGAAGTACAAGTCCATCAGGGCTACAGTGTGAACAATGGTACACAGCCTGCATTGTAGTAATCAGTATTCTAACAAGGGTTGACAACCTCCCCCACCCCCAGTCTCACAAAACCTTCCTCTGTCCCTACAGAAGTCATGGTCTGCCCTCAGAAAATATCCCAGGAAACTAACCTTTAAATTGAATGCTCCCTTCATGCTTTGGTTCAAATCTTATCCAACCACAATAGTATGAAAGTAGAAATCGGTAAAAAGAAGAAAACGGGATAGTCACAAATATGTGGAAATTTAACAACATGCTAGTAAACAATCATCAAATAAGATATCAAAAGAAAATTTAAATGTACCTTGAGACAAATGCAAAAGAGAACCTATAAAAAGTTATGGGATGTAGCTAAAGTAGCTCTAAGGGCAAAGTTCATAGAAATTCAGGTCCTCATCAATCCATCAGAAAGCTCTCCAATATCCAACCTAATATACATGGGAAAGAAGTGGGGAGAAAAAAAAAAAACAAGCAAAGTCCCAAATCAGTAGATAGAAGGAAATAACAAAAAGGAAAGTGGAAATAAGTCCAATGGAGACTAAAAAGACAAAATATCAATGAAAATATGAGCTGCCTTTTTTGGAAAGCTAAACAAAACAGACAAACTTTTAGTTACACTCACCAAGAAAAAGAGAGGGTTCAAATACAATAAGGAAAGAAAGATAATTGATTCCTGTCCACATCAAAATCCTAGAGGAGAACACAGACAACAACCTCTTCAACCTTGGGCACTGAAACTTCTTGCAAGGCATGTCTCTAAAGACCAGGGAAACAAAAGCAAAAATGAACTACTGGGAATTCATCAAGGTAAAAAGCTTCTGCACAGCAAAGGAAACAATTAACAAAACTAAAAGGCAACCTACAGAATGGGAGAAGATATTTGCAAATGGCATGACAGATAAAGGTCTGTTATCCAAGATCCATAAAGAACTGCTCAAACTCACCCAAGAAACAATGAAACCACTCATGAAATGGGCAGAAGACAGGAAGACACACTTCTCCAAAGAAGACACACAAATGGCCAACAGTCCATGAAAAAATGCTTCACATCAATTGTCATCAGGGAATTCAAAACCACAATGAGATCCCACCTTCTGGCAGTTAAAATGGCTAAAATTAACAAGACAGGAAACAACAGCTGTTGGCAAGGATGTGGAGAAAGGGGAACCCTCTTACACTGTTGGTGGGAATGCATGCTGTTGCTGTCACTCTGGAAAACAGCATGGAGTTTCCTCAAAAAGTTAAAAGTAGAGCTGCCCTATGTCCCAGCACTTGCACTCCTGGATATTTACCCCAAAGATACAGATGCAGTGAAATGAAGGAGCACATGCTCCCCAATGTTCATAGCAGCAATGTCCACAAGAGCCAAAATGTGGAAGGAGCTAAGATGTCCTTCAACAGATGAATGGATACAGAAGATGTGGTACATACATAACATAGAATAGTACTCAGCCATCAGAAGGGATAATTCCCCACCATTTGCATTGACATGGATGGAACTGGAGGAGGTTATGCTAAATGAAATCAGTCAAGCAGGAAAAGACAATAAACATATGGTGTCACTCATATGTGGAACACAAGGAATAGTGTGGAGGAGCACAGGTGAAGGGAAGGAAAACTGAATGGGTAGAAATCAGAGAGGGAGACAAACCATGAGAGACTCTTAATCATAGTGAACAAACTGGAGGACAGTTAGGTTGGGCAACAGAGTAATTGGGTGATGGGAATTAAGGAGAGGACATGTAGTGATGAGCCCTGGGTGTTACATGCAACTAATGAATCATTGACCATTACATCAAAAACTATACCTTGGCTAACAGAATTTAAATTAAAAATGTGAAAAACTGTAAAACAAAAGAAAGAAACATTCACTATTACAATGAATATCACAAAAATACAAAAAAATCATTAGAGAGTACTATGAGCAAGTGGAGGCCAACACCTTGGACAACCTAGAAGAAATGGATAACTTCCTAACAACAACCTAGAATGAACCATGAAGGAGGGAAAAAATCTGAACAGACTGATCACTAGTAAAAAGATTGATTCAATAATCACATCCTCCCAGGAAACAAATGCTCAAGACCAGACAGTTTCACTGAGGAGTTCAACCAGATGGTAGAAGAAGAATTAATACCAGCCCTTCCCAAATTGCTTTTAAAAAAGGAGAGAAGGACATACATCCAAACTCATTTTATGAAGGCAGCAGTATCCTGCTGCCAAAACAAGACAAGGATACTACAAGAAAAGGAAAAGCCAAAATCCCTCATGAACAGAGATGCAAAAATCCTCAACAAATTATTGGCAATATTAATTCAACAATCCATCAGGAGAATCACACAACATGATCCAGTGGGATTTCTTCCAGAGATTCAAGGATGATTCCACATCTGCACATCCACCAATAGCAAACAGTACCTTAGCAAAATAAAAGATAAAAATCCTAGGATGGTTACAATAGATGTAGAGAGAACACTTAACAAGATTCAATATGCATTTATGATAAAGATTCTAAACCATCTGGGTATTGAGGGAACATACCTCAACCAAAGGCCTTATATGAAAAGCACACAGTTGACATTATACTCGAGGGTAAAATGCTGAAAACTTTCCCATTACCAGCAAGAACAAGATAAAGATGCCCACTCTTACCACTTTCATTCATCATCGTATTGAAAGCCCTAGCCAAACCATTTAGACCAAAAAAAAAAAAAAATCTAAATAGGAAAAGAAAATGGTCACTATTTGCTGATGACATTACATTATGTGTAGAGATCCCTAAAGAGTCCATGAAAAAATAAATTTATTAACAAATAAATTTGAATAAATTAGAATAAACAAATTCAGTAAAGCTGCAGGATACAAAGTCAATATATAGAGACGTGTTGCATTTCCTTTTTTTAAAGAATGTATTTATTTGACACACACGGAGAGAGAGAGAGCATAAACAGAGGGAGCATCAGAGAGTGAGGGATAAGTAGACTCTCTGCTGAGCAGGGACCCCAATGCCAAACTCATTCCCAGAGCCCCAGGATCATGGCCTGACATGTAGGCAGACACTTAACTGACTGAGCCGCCCAAGTGCCCCAACTTTCTATATACTGATGACCAACTTTCACAAAGAGACATTAAGAAAGCAATGCCATTGATAATTGCATCAAGCAAAAAAAATCTGGGAGTAAAAGTAACCAAGAATGAGACAGACCTGGTATACTGAACACATGGTGGAAAAGAAAGTATAAAAATGTGCATGTTGGCAGGTGAATGTATGGGCCAAAGATTTGAAAGATGATACAAATAAAAGGAAGCATATGCCATGCTCATTAACTGGAAGAGTTAATAATGTCAACATGTCCACCATACCCAAAGCAATCTACAGATGGAATGAAATCCCTATCTGAATTCCAATGGCATTACTAAAAGAAATAAAAGAAAGTCCTAGAATTTGTGTGAAATCACAAAAGACCCCAAATACCCAAAGCAATCTAGAGAAAGAAGAAGAGAGAGAAAGTACAAAATGACAGAGGAGCAGGAGACCTTCATTTCATCCAGCACAAGGAATTTAGCTAGGTAGCTATCAAACCATTCTGACAAATTCAAACATATATCCAAGAAAACAATAGCAGCAACTCTACAAACAGAAAAGCGACTCCTTTCCACAAGGTAGGAGTGAGTCCAAGCTGACAGGCAGAAAGATAAACCCTGGGGGGAGGGAACCTCTGTCAGCCAGCTACTGCTAAGTGCTAGGGGCAGCAGAGCACAAAATCAGAACTTTTGGAAGTCTGCTCTGGTGAGGGATGTCACTTTGGTGGCTGAGCAGGATTGGTACCCTCCATGGGACAGTGTGGTCTCAGGATTCTCTGTCTCTGGAAGACCAGGGGCACTTGAGGGCACCAGAGCTCCCAGGTATCAGAGCAGGGAAGCCGACTGCAAAGAGTGAGCCCAGGAGTGGGCTCTAAGCTGGAGGTTGCCATAAACTGTGATCCACTGCACCATATGGCCACTGCTCTTTGAGAAGAGGCCCAAGAAGCAGCACAACTGGGGAGAGCCCCCTTCTTTCCCTGGAAGAGTGGTATCTGAGCATGCTGCAGGAGCCTGCTGGGTTTGGAGATGCAGTTGTGTGCCAGAGACAGAAATGCTTGGTCTCAGGTATGGTGAGCACAGAGTACAGACAGAGACCAGGAGACATGAAAGATATACCACTTTTCTGTGAGGGCACACTGAGGAGTGGGCCCCGAGCTCTCAGCTCTGGGGCCAGAGATAGGGAGGCTGCCATGTTCATTCTCATCCCAAAAGACTGGGATCACTCCTTGCATATTTTCAGACCACAATGCTTTGAAAATGAAACTCAATCACAAGAAGAAAGGAAGAAAGGACTCAAACACATGGAGGCTAGAGAGCATCCTACTAAAAGAATGTATGGATCAACATACATTTTAAAAATTCATGGACCCTCAACTCTAGGGTCAACTAATCTTCCTCAAAACAGGAAAGAATATCCAATGGAGGGGAAAGTGTCTTCAATAAATGGTGCTGGGAACACGGGATAGCCATATACAGAATAATGAAAATAGACGATTTCCTTATACTACACACAAAAAATAGACTCCAAATGGATGAAAGACCTCAATGTGAGACAAGAATTCATCCAAATCCTTGAGGAGAACAGAGGCAGCAACCTCTTTGACCTCAGCCACAGCAACTTCTTGCTAGACACGTCTCCAAAGGTGATGGAAACAAAAACAAAAAAAGGAATTCAGGATTTCATGAAGATAGCAAGCTTTTACACAGCAAAGGAAACAGTCAACAAAACCAAAAGACAACAAACAGAATGAGAGAAGGTATTTTCAATTGACATATCAGATAAAGGGCTTGTATCCAAAATCTAGAAAAAACTTACCAAACTCAACACCCACAGAACAAATAATCCAATCAAGAAATAGACCAAAGACATGAACAGACATTTCTCCAAACAAGACATCCAAATGGCCAACAGACACATAAAAAGTGTTCAACATCCCTTGACATTAGGAAAATACAAATCGAATCCATAATGAGATACTACCTTACACCAGTCAGGATGGCTAAAATGAACAAAGTCAGGAAATGACAGGTGTTGGCGAGGTTGTGGGAAAAGGGGAACCCTTTATATTGTTGGTGGGAATGCAAGCTGGTGAAGTCATCCTGGAAAACAGTGTAGAGGTTCCCCAAGAAATTGAAAATAGAGCTACCCTACAACCCTGCAACTACACTACTGGGTATTTACCCCCAAATATACAAATGTAGTGTTCTGAAGGGGCACTTGCACTCCAATGTCTGTAACAGCAATGCCCACAGAGCCAAAGTATACAAAGAGCCCAGAAGCCCATCAACAGATGAATGGATATATATACCATTGAATATTATGCAGCCATCAAAAAATGCAATCTTGTCATTTGCAATGACATGGATGGAACTAGAGGGTATTGTGCTGAGTGAAATAAGTCAATCAGAGAAGGATAATTATCATATGATCTCACTGATATGTGGAATTAAGGAAACAAGACAGAGGATAATAGGGGAAGAGGAAAAAAAAAAAAAAAGGAAGCAAGATGAAACCAGTGAGGGAGTCAAAGCAAAGAGACGCTTAATCTCAGGAAACAAACTGAGGGTTTCTGAAGGGGTGGGGGGTGGGAGAATGGTGTGGCTGGGTGATGGGCATGGGGAAGGTATGTGCTGTCATGAACACTGTGTGCTGTGTAAAATGGAAGGATCTCAAACCTGTACCCCAGAAACAAATAACACATTATATGATCATAATAAAAAAGAAGTGAAAGAAAAACATTTAGAATACAAATGTAAACTACATAAAAATAAATAATCTCACTGACAGAAAGAAAGAAAGAAAGTGACTAAATGACTTGGAGTCACCACACTCCAATTTGAAGCTAGATTACAAAGCTATTGTCATCAAAACAGTATGGTACTGGCATAAAAACAAACACACAGGACAATGGAACACAACAGGAAGCTCAGAAACGATAATCATAGTACTTTGGGCTAAGTATATTCAGTCGTATATCAAAGGTACATTTAAACTTATCTCTGATAGAATTATTAGCTCTGAAAGGGAATTTATAATATTGATGTCCTGTTCCAACACTTGCTTCCAATAAATGCATTTTTAAACATGCTGTTTTATATACACATATATTATAAAATATGGTTGATTTAGAATCCACACCTTTAGGAAAAGTTAAATTCACTTTAATAAACCTACCACAGAAAACGAAATATAGATATCCATCATCACAACTGAGAACATCACAAAAGAAGGCAATCAGACACAATCTGGTGTCTGATGGAAGAATATAATACTATGTAAATAGTCTGCCCAAATGTTCAACCTGTTGAAAGCTATAGATCCAGCCACTCGTTTACAAAAACACAGATGTCAGAGAAAAGTGTTAACAATGAGTATGAAGACATCACCAATGAAGTCCACAACACATATATTGTGACAGGAAAAATATTCTCAAGAAATACACTGTAAGACCATAAGGAAGGAAAAAGAAAAAGAAGGAAAAGAAAAAGAAAGAAAGAAAGAAAGAAAGAAAGAAAGAAGGAAACCTCAGAAACTAACCCACACATGTATGGTCTTAATCCATGACACAGCAGCAGAAAATATACAATGGGGAAAGAACTGTCTCTTCTGTGAATGGTACTGGGAAAACTGTACACTAAATGCAGAAGAATGGGACTGGATCACTTTCATACACTGCACATGCAATATGAAAGATGAATGACTTGGACATAAGAACTGAATCCATAAACCTCCAAGAAGAAAACACAGGTAGTAAGTTTCTGGATATTGGTTTTGGGAAGAGACTTTTACATCAGACACCAAAAGCAAAAATAAATGAGTGGAAGAACATCAAACTGAAATTTGTACATGACAAAAGAAACCATCAAACCCTTAAGAGGCAACCTCCCCAATGAGAAAAAATATCTGCATATCATATATGTGAGAAGAGGCTAATATCCAAAATACACAAAACTACTCCTTCAAATCCAAACAAAAACTGAATAAAAACTGGGGAGAATATGTGAATAGACACTTTCCAAAGATGGCATATAGGTGGCCAACAGATACAAAGAAAGTTGTTCAACATAACTAATTATGGGAAACATAAGTCAAAACTGCAACAGCTATCACCTAACAACTGTGGTAATGACCACACCAGGTGTGGTCAAGGGTGTGTAGACAAGGGGACCCTGTGCACTGTTAGTGGGAATGGAAATTGGTGCAGCCACTGTGAAGAATGCTGTAACATTCATCAGGAATGTTATACAGGAAAAATTATACAACTACCACATGACCCAGTAATTGCTCTACTGAGTACTTCTTTGGCAAACACTCCCTCCAAAAGAGAGATGCATTCCCATGTTCATGGCAGCATTATTCACAATAACCAGACATGGAAACATTGACTTTGGGAGCATTATGCTAAGTAACTCAGACACAGAAAGACAAACACCAGAGACTCTCAAGGACATTCCACATGGGAAAACAAAAAATACTGAACACATAGATAATGAGAACAGATGGGTGATTGCCAGATTCGGGGATGGTGGGGGGAAATGGGTGAAGGTAGCCAAAGGTGCCATGTTTGAGTAGTAAAAATTCACGCAAGTCATGGAATGTTCTGTGCATCATGGAGACAAAAGCTAACCCTGCAGGATGGGGTACGGGTTCCCCTGCTACTTGAAAGTGCAGTGTTCCTAGGAAACCTTTCACAGCAGATATGGCGTAAAGAGAAAAAGGAATTACCATTCTTTTCTACAGAAAAATGAGTGAGCATGCTCAGACACCAAAAGTTCCTTCTCTTTGGCTCATCTTGGGCCTCAGGACACGACATCCTAACAGATGCCGAAAATAAATGGAAATCTTAAAGGAGATCCTTTGGACAGAGAAAGAGCCAAAAAGTAACAAAGACCATAAAGGAACAGAGACAATCTACAGGAACAGCGACTTACAAGTAATACAGTGGCACCAAATTCATATCTTTTTCAATAGTTACTCTGAATGTAAATGGACTAAATGCTCCAAACAAAAGACAGAGGGTATCAGAATGTATTAAAAAAAAAAAAAAAAGACCCACTGGGCTCCTGGGTGGCTTAGTGGGTTGGAGCCTCTGCCTTCGGCTCATCCTGGGATCTAGCCCCATGTTGGGCTCTCTGCCCGGCAGGGAGCCTGCTTCCTCCCCTCTCTCTGCCTGCCTCTCTGCCTATTTGTGATCTCTGTCTGTCAAATAAATAAATAAATAAATATCCATTAATATGCTGTTTACAAGAGATTATTTTAGACCCAAAGACACCTCCTGATTGAAAGTGAGAGTGTGGAGAAACATTTATAATGCCAATGGAATCTAAAGAATGCTTGAGTAGCAAAGCTTATATCAGACAAGCTAAATATTTAACAAAAGTCTGTAAAAGATGAAGAAGGACACTATATCATAATAAAAATGGTCTATTGTCAAGAAGATCTAACAATTGTAAATATTTATGCCCCCAAATTGGGAGCACCCATAAATATAAACCAATTAATAAGAGAACTAAAGAAATCATTGATAATAATACAATAATAGTAGGGGACTTTAAAACCCTACTTACGGCAATGGATTCATCATCTAAGCAGATCAGCAAGGAAACAAGGGCTTTGCCTAACATACTGGACCAGATGGACTTAACTGATATTCAGAGTGTTTCATCTTAAGGTGACAGAATACACACTCTTCTCAAGTACACATGGAATATTCTCAAGCATAGACCAGGTACTGGGTCACAAATCATGTCTCAACTGATATAAAAAGATTCAGATTATACCATGCATATTTTTAGACCACAATGCTATGACACTTGAAGTCAACAACAAGAAAAAATTTGGAAGGACCAAAAATACATGGAGGTTAAAGAACATTCTACTAAAGAATGAATGGGCCAATCGGGAAACTGAAGAATTAAAAAAATACATGGAAACAAAGGATAATCAAAACACAATGTTTCAGAACCTTTGGGATGCAGCAAAGGCAGTCCTTAGAGGGAAGTATATTGTAGTACAGGTCGACCTCAAGAAGCAAGAAAAGTCTCAAATACACTGCCTAACATTACACCTAAAAGATCTGGAAAAAGAATAACTAACAAAGCCTAAACCCAGCAGGAGAAGAAAAACAATAGATATCAGAACAGAAATCAATTATATAGAAATTTAAAAAACAAACAAACAGTAGAACTGATCAATGAAACTAGGAACTGGGTCTTTGAAAGAATTAATAAGATTGCTAAGCCCTAGCCAAACTTACCAAAAAGAGAGAGGATCCAAATAAATAAAACCAAAATGAAAGTAGAGCATTCACAACCAACACCAAAGAAATACAAATAATTAAAAGATAATATTATGAGCCAATAAATTAGGTAAGCAGGAAGAAATGTATGCATTTCTAAAAACATATAAACTACCAAAACTGAAATAAGAAGAAATATAAAACCTGAACAGACCCGTAACCAGCAAAGAAATTGAATCACTAATACATGATCTCCCACAAAGGAGAGTCTGGGACGAGACGACCTCCCAGGGGAATTCTACCAAACATTTAAAGAATTATTACTTCTTCCTTTGAAACTGTTTCAAAAAATAGAAATGGAGTGAAGAGTTCCAAACTCCTTCCACGAGGCCAGCATTACCTTGACCCCAAAACTAGACAAGACCCTCCCCCCAAAATGGAGAATTACAGCCCAATATCCCTGATGAATGTGGATGCTGAAATTCTCAATAAGATACTAATTAGTAGGATACAACAGTACATTAAAAGGATTTTTTGCCACAACCGAGTGGGGTTTATTCCGAGTCTGTAAGGATGGTTCAACATCGGCAAATCAAACAATGTGATACACTACATTAATAAAAGAAAGAATATGAACCATAGGATCCTCTTAATAGATATAGAAAAAGCATTTGACAAAGGAGCATCATTTCTTGATAAAAAAAAAAACCCTGTGCTGTTTTTTAGATAGAGGGAACATACCTCAATATAAAAGCCATATATGAACAACCCACAGCTAATATCATGCTCAGTGGGGAAAAACTGTTTTTCCCCTAAGGTGAGGAATGTAGCAGTGATGTCCACTTTTACCATTGTTGCTCAACATGATATGGGAAGTCCTAGCCCCAGCAATCAGACAACAAAAAGAAATAAAAGGCATCCAAATTGACAAAGAATAAGTCAAACTTTCAGTTTTCGCAGATGACATGATAGTCTCTATAGAAAACCCAACAGACCCTAGCAGAAAATTGCTAAAACTCATACAGCAATTCAGCAAAGTCACAGGATATGAAATCAATGCACAGAAGTCAGTTGCATTTCTATACACTAAAAATGAATCAGAAGAAACAGAAATCAAGGAATCGATTCCATTTCCACTAGCATCAAAAACCATAAGATACCTAGAAATAAACCTAACCAAAGAGTAAAGGATTTGTACTCTAGAAACTACAGAACACTTATGAAAGAAATGGAGGAAGACACAAAAAGATGGAAAAACATTTCACACTCACAGACTGCAAGAACAAATATTGTTAAAATGTCTATGCAACCCAAAGCAATCTACACATTCAGGGAAATCCCTATCAAAATACCATCAACATTTTTTCACAGAGCTGGAACAAACAATCCTAAAATTTGTATGGAACCAGAAAAGACCCTGAATAGCCAAAACAATGTTGAAAAAGAAAAGAAAAGCTGGAGGCATCACAGTTCTGTACTTCAAGCTGTATTACAAAGCTGTAATCATAAAGACAGTATGATACTGGCACAAAAACAGACACATAGATCAATGGAACAGAATAGAGAACCCAGAAATGGACCCTCAGTGCTATGGTCAACTAATCTTTGACAAAGCAGGAAAGAATATCCAATGGGAAGAAGGCAGTATCTTTAACAAATGTTGTTGGGAAAATTGGACAGCCACAAGCAGAAGAATGAAACTGGACCACTTTCTTACTATATACAAAAATAAACTCAAAATGGATGAAAGACCTAAATGTGAGACAGGAATCCATCAAAATCCTAGAGAACACAGGGAGCAACCTCTGTGACCTTGGCCTCAGCACCTTCTTACTAGACTCATCTCCAAAGGCAAGAGAAAAAAGCAAAAATGAACTATTTGGACTTCACCAGGATAAAAAGACTTTGCACAGCAAAGGAAACAGTTGACAAAACTAAAAGCGAACTCGTGGAATGGGGAAAGTTAGTTACAGATGTCTTATCAGATAAAGGGTTAGTATCCAAAATCTATGAAGAACTTATCAAACTCAACACTCCCCCCAAAAAAAACCTACTCAAGAAATGGACAGAAGACATGAACAGCCATTTCTCCAAAGAAGTCATACAGATGGCCAACAGACACATGAAAAAATGCTCCACATCACTGGCCATCAGGGAAATACAAATCAAAACCACAATGAGATACCACCTCACACTGCTCAGAATGGCTAAAATTAGTAAGTCAGGAAATGACAGATGTTGGCGAGGATGCAGAGAAAGGGGAACCCTTTTACAGTGTCGGTGGGAATGCAAACTGGTGCAGCCACTCTGGAAAATCATCTGGAGGTTCCTCAAAAAGTTAAAAATAGACCTACCCTACAGCCTAGAAATTGCACTATTAGGTATTTATCCAAAGGATACAAATGTAGTGATCCAAAGGGGCACCTGCATCCCAATGTTTATAGCAGCAATGTCCACAATAGCTAAAAGAGCCTGGATGTGCATTAACAGATGAATGGATAAAGAAGATGTGGTGCATATATACAATGGAATATTATTCAACCCTCAAAAAGAATGAAATTTTGCCATTTGCAATGATGTGGCATGAGAGGGTATTATGCTAACCAAAATGAGTTAGTGAGGGAAAGACAAATACAATGTGATCTCACTTATATATGGAATTTAAGAAAGAAAGATGAACATGGGGAAGGGAAGGGAAAATACAATTAGATGAAAATAGAGAAGGAGGCAAGCCATAAGAGATGCTGAATTCTAGAAAACAGATGGGGTTGTTGGGGGGGAGTTGGGTGAGAAGAAGGGGAAACTGGATGATGGGCATTAAGGAGGGCACTTGATGTAATGAGCATTGAATGTTATAAGCAACTGATGAATCACTACATTCTACTCCTGAAATTAATAATACAATATGTGTTAACTAAATTGAATTTAAAAAAGAATTGCCTTAAAAGTACAGTTTTGGTCTCCTGACATATTTTTTATTACATTATATTCAGATGGTTTTCTATAATATTGAGGATTTACATAAAGTTTTTGGATTTAAGACACTCCATCTTGTTTTTCAGAGAAGCTCCATTTTCTTTTCCAAATAGTGAACTCCTTAACTGGGCCAGAGTGCCAACAATTTTCAATAAATTGAAAATTTTTTCATAAAAATTCGGCAGAGCAACTGGTATTTGGATCATATGAGGACAGTAAAGCTAATGCATACTAAGGACAGCCTCATTTGATAGCACCAGTAACATCACCAGTAAGATGGTAATCAGAAACAGCCCAACCAGGCAGCACCAAATTAGTACTTTTTCTCTTCTCTTCTTTATCTAAATAGTCTAATTGCCCCTTCCTTCTTTCTCATAAAATCCCAGAACTTTCCCCACATGAGCAGGACACTTTTCTGGTCACTTTAGAATCTGCGCTCCCCAAATTACAATTCTGAGACCCCAGTAAAGGCTTTTGTTCTTTTTCAGTTTTACCTCCTTTTCTCAGTTAAAAATATGTATTTTTCATAATCAGAATATGTAAACATGCTATTATATTCAAATGTCTCCAATATTCAGTTTTATATTTATATGTCACATATTCAAAAGGCATCAAACACCAGCTCTATCATTCACTGCTTATGGCCCCTTAAACAAGGAGCCTTAACTACCTAAACCTAAGATTTTAAAGATAATTATAGGGGTAATGTGGATAAAATTATAGGTCCAGCCTGGAGGATATTTTGATAACTAAATTAGATACAACAAGCTTTTCTCTTAGCATAGCATGTAGCAAAAAATAGGATTTCAGTGTATGTTTGTTTAATAAATGGAGATTTATCTACCAACAATTGCATTGAGCAATTTGGTCCATTGGGCTCTGCATTTCAACCCACTCCACAAACTATAGATTTCTAAGAAACAAGGTCTACAAATAAATTCTTTGTCAGATCAGAACAGTAAGCAAGTTCAGACACACTGCTCCTGTCCCACCTCCTTCTGTCTGATTCTTCAGTGTGGGGAGCAAAGAATGCACAGGTAAAACAGAAGCCTCAAACAGCTATGTTGTAATGCTTGAAAGTGCATGGTCCCCTCCTTACAGAGAAGATTAGAGGAAGCTGAGGGAGATGTGGCAGGAACAACTGAGCAACTTTATGAAAACAGGTCTTTGGTTTCCTAGCTGTGAATGAGCCACAGACCTTTTAACTTCAAATTAACAAAGTGCAATGATTCAATCCTGTTCAGGACTGGCTTTCAAAATTTTAACTGCCCAAGAATCATCCAAAGAAATTGTTAAACCCAGATTCTACAAAATTAACAAATGGTACAGGTGACTCTGATATTCCTATGAAAAACAAAACCAAGAAACACCAGAGGAGGAGCAAGGAGACAGAGACAGACAGGCTTGACCACATAGTTATTTTTAACTAATAAAGATCAGTGTTGTGGGAACTAAATTTATTTCTACATGGAAATTTACAGAGCTCTCAATCTGAAGCTTTCCTAAATTTGACTAGTAGAAAGATTAGAAAGAATCTCTCTCTTTAGATTATCATTGCCTGTAAGCTCCTTGATGGACACTGTCTTGTTCTGTGAATTCTAATGCCTGCTACAGAGCCTCGTAAGAGTTAATTAGGAAGGCTCCCATGGGGACTCCTTCCACTCAACTAGCTGCTGTCCTGAGCTGACATTGTTCCCGAAGCAGTGCATCCAGGGAGACATGGTGTGCTTGGCTGACCCTTTGCAGCTGCTGCTGTATTAAATGACAAAGCTGAGCTTCCCTAAAAGTAAAGCCAGCCAAGACCTTCATGGGCCAGACAAAAGGCAACCTTCCCATTTCCCAATTGTGACTTTGAATCAGAGATCAAGTCTTGAGGGGCACTTGGGTGGCTCAGTAGGTTAAGTTTCTGACTTCAGCTCAGGTCACAATCTCAGAGGTCCTGGGATCAAACCTTCCATCCAGCTCTGCATTCAGTGGGAAGTCTGCTTGTCCCTCTGCCTCTCCCCCTACTTGTGCTCTGTCTCTTTCAAATAGATAAATAAAATTGAAGGAAGGAAGGAAGGAAGGAAGGAAGGAAGGAAGGAAGGAAGGAAGGAAAAGAAAGAAAGAAAGAAAGAAAGAAAGAAAGAAAGAAAGAAAGAAAGAAAGAAAGAAAGAAAGAAAGAAAAAGAGAGAGAGAAAGAAAGAAATGGGAAGGAAGGGAAGAGAGAAAAAAAGAAAAGTGAAGGAAAGTAAAAAGAGGAAATCAAGAAATCAAGTCTTATAAAAGACCTCAACGTGAGGTAGGAATCTGTCAGAATCCTAGAGAACATAGGGAGTAATCTCTTTGACATCAGCCACAGCAACTTCTTTCAAGATATGTCTCCAAAGGTAAAGGAAACAAAAGTGAAAATGAACTTTTGAGATTTCAAGATCAAAAGCTTCTGCACAGCAAAAGAAACAGTCAACAAAAGAAAGAGGCAACCCACGGAATGGGAGAAGATATTTGCAAATGACAGTACAGACAAAGGGCTGATATCCAAGATCTATAAAGAGCTCTTCAAACTCAACTCACACAAAACAGATACACATCAAAAAAATGGGCAGAAGACATGAACAGACACTTCTCCAAAGAAGACACACAAATGGTTAACAGACAAAAATGTTCATCATCTCCTAATCAGGCAAATCCCATTGTAAACCATAGTACAGCAAGTACTTAAGTTTCTCTCAAGTCCCAGAACTCCAGCTATCTTATAGAACAACAGTTCTTAAAGGCCTATCCGCAAGCCAGCTGTTACAGAATCTCTAAATAATATGATACATACATATGCACACATATATTTATATGCAGAGCCAAATATATGCATAATGAATCTTGAGTTAGAGGGAGGCCTGAGGACATTTCAAAAATTATTTTTCACAGTAATTCATAAATAAGACTTAAAAATAATTATTTCAAAAGATTCAAAAGACTTTGAGTAAAAAGCAAGTGTCCTCTTAACTTTTCCTCAGAAGTGAAAATCTACTACCCAGTTTTGAGTTTTAAGACAGTCAATGAAAGAGTATGAATCCTTGGTCATTTCAATAATTTGTTCAATTTTGATGTAATAAAAATATCAGGTCAGTTATCTCTAGCCAATTGAGTTGCATCGAACAAGTCCATCTTGAGGTTTTAGAATATTTCATTCTATATTTTAAGGAAGAAATTAGTTTATTTTTAAGGAATTTCTTAGTGGGATATGGACACTCATCTTTGAAGACTTTGATCTAGTTTTATGTCTTCATGAATACTTAGGGACTAAATAGACCATTATAGCTCTAATGGACTTGTTAAAGGCTAATGGTTATATTATCATTAATGTATACAAGGTACCATTTACACTAATGTCATATGTCACCTTATATATTCCTTAATAAACTATTTTTGAGCAAAAAAAAATGTTCATCATCACTAGCCATCAGGGAGATTCAAATCAAAACCACATTGAGATTCCACCTTACACCAGGTAGAATGGCCAAAATTAACAAGACAGTAAACCAAGAAGTGTTGGAGAGGATGAGCAGAAAGGGGAACTCTCCTACACTGTTGGTGGGAATACAAGTTGGTGCAGCCACTTTGGAGAACAGTGTGGAGATTCCTTAAAAAATTAAAAATAGAGCTTCCCTATGACCCTGCAATTGCACTACTGGGTATTTACCCCCAAAGACACTGATATAGTGAAAAGAAGGGCTATCTGTACTCCAATGTTCATGGCCACAGTTGGCAAACTGTGGAAAGAATCAAGATGCCCTTCAACAGATGAATGGATAAAGAAGATATGGTCCATATATACAGTGGAGTATTATGCCTCCATCAGAAAACATGAATACCCAACTTTTGTATCAACATGGATGAGACTAGAAGAGATTATACTGAGTGAAATAAGTCAAACAGAGAGACTCAATATCATATGGTTTTGCTTATTTGTGGAGCATAAGGAATAACACGGAGGACATGGGGAGATGGAGAGAAGTGAGTTGGGGGAAATTGGAGGGGGAGACAAACCATGAGAGACTGTGGACTCTGAAAAACAAACTCTGGGTTTTGGAGGGGAGAGGGGTGGGAGGTTGGGTGAGCCTGGTGGTGGTTATTATGGAGGGCACGTATTGCATGGAGCACTGGGTGTGGTGCATAAACAATGAATTCCAGAACACTGGAAAGAAATTTAAAAAAAAAAAGAAATCAAGTCTTGAATTCAAGACAATGTTGCTGGGAAAAGATGTATGTACCCTCCCTACAGCACCGTGGGTCCAAGACAGTTCTCAGCCTCTCACTGCTTGCTCACTTGCTTCTTCCACTCTGCACCTCCTTTATAAAAGCCTTTAAAAACTGAGGAAGTTAGAAATTTTAAAAAACAAGCAAACAAAATTTTTTTAAAAACTGAAATTGAGAGTAAAAATAACTCAGTCACCCTGAATCACAAGACTAAAGCATGAATATGGACATTCATTATAAGATGAGGTTAGAGAAACCCCCCAGTTACTCAACAGTCAGACTTTAGTAAACATACTCCATCAGCTTTCTTTCATCTTCCCCACCTTGGAGGGCTTTCCTGGCTTCTCTTCTTCCTGGGTCTTTCTCATTTGGCTGAAGTTTCCTTGACACACAAGAAAAATAGAAAATTCTTGGCACAAATGTAAGCAAAGCAGTATAAAGCAAGAATATTTCAACTATTTTTCTCTGAATAGGAATTCTTGGATGCTTTTCTTAGTAGAGAGCTTTCAACATTTTTTTAAAAGACTTTATTTTATGTATTTTTTAGAGAGTGTACACATACAAGTAGGGGAAGAGGTAGAGGGAGAGGGAGAAAGAGAATCTCAAGCGGACTCAACACTGAACACAGAGCCTAAGCCAGGACCCACTCTCATAGCCCTGAGATCATGACTTGAGCCAAAATCAAGAGTTGGGCTTTGGGGCACCCGGGTGTCTCACTCAATTTAGCATCCACTTTCAGCTCAGGTCATAATCCCAGGGGTCCTGGGATTGAGCCCTGAGTCAGACCCTTGCTCAGCGGGGAGTCTTCTTCTTTTCCCTCTGCCTCTTCCCCCATTCATACTCTCTGGCTTGCTCTCTCTCTTTCTCAAATAAATAAATAAAATCTTTAAAAGAAAAAAAAAAAAGGAAGGGTACCTGGCTGGCTTAGATGGTTACACATCTGCCTTCACCTCAGGTCATGATATCCAGGTCCTAGGATCAAGTCCCACATCAGGCTCTCTGTGCAGTTGGGAATCTGCTTCTCCCTCTCCCTCTGCCTGTCCCCCTGCTCATGCTCTCTCTCTCTCTCTCTCTCTCTCTCTCTGTATGTGCCTTAAATGAATAAATAAAATATTTTTTTAAAAAAAGGAAAAAAAGAGATGCTTAACCAACTAAGCAACACAGTTGCTCCAACATTTTTTAGGATTTTATTTACTTTATTTCTTGAGAGAGTGTGTGTGTGAGCTGGGGAAAGGGCAGAGGGAGAAGGAGAGAGAATCTCGGACTCCCAGCTGAGCCTGGAGCCTAATGTGGGCCTCAGTCCCATAACCCCAGATCACGACCTCAGCTGGAATCAATAGTCATTAACTAAACTAACTGAGCCACCTAGAGGTGCCCCAACTTTTAACATTTTTAAACATGTTCCCTAATATAGAGTGTTGATGCAAAATGAACAAACCTTTTAGCATTTGGTTTTTTTTCTTGACTAATATATTTTTATTTTTACTTATATTTTAAATTTTAATTCCAGTGTAGTAAACATACAGTGTTGTGTTAGTGTCAGGTGTACAATATAGTTATTCAACAATTCTATGTATTACTTAGTGCTCACCAAGATAAGGGTACTCTTAATTCCCTTCACCTATTTCACCTAATCCCCACCCACTACCCCTCTGCTAACCATTAGTTTGTTCTGTATAATTAATGGTCTGTTTTTTGGTTTGTCTCTTTTTTTTTTCTTTGTTCATTTGTTTTGTTTCTTAAATTCCATATATGAGTGAAATCATATGGTATTTGTCATTCTCTGGCTTATTTCACTTAGTATTATACTCTCTAGATGCATACATATTATTGCAAATACCAAGATTTCATTCTTTTTATGACTTAATTATATTCTATCATATATATATATTCCACCTATATATAAAATAAATATAAATATATAAAATAGTCCATCATATTCTTTATCCATTCATCTATTGATGGATATTTGGTCTGCTTCCATAATTTGGCTGTGTAAATAATGCTGCAGTAAACATAGGGGTGCATATATCCTATCAAATTAGTGTTTCTTGTATTCTTTGGGTAAATACCCAGTAGTGTAATTGCTGGATCCATAATTCTACTTTTAACTTTTCAAGGAACATCTATACTGTCTTACACAGTACGCTGCACCAGTCTGCATTCCCACCAACAGTGAACAAGAGCTGCTGTTTCTCCATATCTTCATCAACATTAAGAAACACTTGTGTTTATTTTAGCCATTCTGACAGATGGGAGGTAATATTTCCTTGGAGTTTTTATTTGCATTTCCCTGATGATGAGTGATGATGAGTATCTTTTCATGTGTCTATTGGCCATCTCTATTTCTTCTATGGAGAAATGTCTATTCATGTCTTCTGCCCATTTTTTAATTGGATCATTTATTTTGGGGGGTGTTAAATTATATCTGTTCTTTATATATTTTTTATGCCAGCCCTTTATCAGATATGTCATTTGCAAATATTTTTCCCTTGCAGTAGGTTGCCTGTTAGTTCTGTTGGTTGTTTCCTTTGCTGTGCAGAAGCTTTTTATTTCAATGTAGTCTTTTTGCTTTATTTATCTTGCATTAGGAGAGACTTCTAGAAAGATCCTGTTATAGCCAATGTCAGAAAAATTACTGCCTGTGCTCTCTTCTAGGATTTTTATGGCTTAAGGTCTCACATTTAGGTCCTTAATCCATTTTTCTGTAAGGTGTAAGAAAGTGGTCCAGTTTCTTTATTTTGCATGTTGCTGTCCAGTTTTCCCAGCACCATTTGTTGAAGAGACTGTCTTTTTCTCATTCCATATTCTTACCTCTTCTGTTGAAGATTGATTGACCATATAATACTGCATTTATTTCTGGACTCTCTATTCTGTTCTATTGATATGTGTCTGTTTTTGTGCCAGTGCCATACTGTGTTGATTACTCCAGCTTTGTAATATAATTTGAAGTCCAGGATTGTGAGGTCTCCTGCTTTATTTTTCTTTTTCAAGATTGGTTTGGATTTTTAGAGTCTTCTGCAGTTCCATACAAATTTTGGGATTGTTTGTTCTAGTTCTGCAAAAATGCTATTGCATTAAATGTGTGGATTGCTTTGGGTAGAATGGACATTTTAACAATATTTCTTATTCTAATCCATGATCATGAAATGTCTTTCCATTTGTGTATATTATCTGCAATTTCTTTCACCAGTGTCTTGTAGTTTTCAGAGTACAGGTCTTTTACCACCTTGGTTAAATTTATTCCTAGGTATTGTATTCTTTTTAGTGCAATTGTAAAAGGGATTGTTTTCTTAACTTATTTTTTTGTGGCTTCATTATAAGTGTATAGAAATGCAACAGAATTATGTAGATTGATTTTGTATCCTAAACATTGCTGAATTCATTTATCAGTTCTAGTAGTTTTTGGGGGGAGTCTCTCAGGTTTTCTATATATAGTATCATGTCATCAGTAAAAAGTGGAAGTTTTACTTCTTCCTTACAAATTTGGGTGGTTTTTATTCCTTCCTCTTGCCCTATTACTGTGGCTGAGACTTTCAGTACTGTGTTGAATAGAAGCGGCAAGAGTGGACCTCCTTGTCTTGTTCCTGAGCTTAGGGATATCTCTCAGCTTTTCACCATTGAGGATGATGTTAGCTGTGGGTTTTTCATACAAGACCTTTATTATGTTGAAGTGTGTTTCCTCTAAACCTACTTTGTCGAGGGTTTTTATCATGAGTGGATGCGCTACTTTGTCAGATGCTTTTACTGCTTCTATTGAAATGATCCTGTGGTTCTTACCCTTTCTTTTGTTGTTGTGATGTATCATCATAGATGATTTGTGAATATTGAAGCACTCTTGCAACCCAGGAATAAATCCCATTTGATCATGGTAAGTGATTTTTTTTAAGATATTACATTCCATTTGCTAGTATTATGTTGAGGATTTTTGCATCTGTGTGCATCACGGATATTGTCATGTAACTCTCTTTTTGTGTGTTGCCTTTATCTAGATTTGGTATCTGGGTAATGCTGGCCTCATAAAATGAATTTGGAAGTTTGCCTTCCTCTTATATTCTTTGGAATAGTTTGGGAAGAATTGTTATTAACTATTCTCTACATATTTGGTAGAATTCACCTGTGAAGCCATCTGGTCCTGGATTTTTGTTTGTTGGGAGATTTTTGATTACTGATTCAATCTCATTGCTGGTAATTTGTCTGTTAAATTTTCTATTTCTTCCTGTGTCAGTTTTGGGAGGTTACATATTTCTAGTAATTTAACCATTTCTTCAAGATTGTCCAAGTTTTTAGCATATAATGTTTCATAATATTCTGGCATAATTCTTTGTATTTCTGTGGTCTTGGTTGTTTGTCCTCTTATTTCAGATTCTGTTCACTTGAGTCCCTTCCTCCCCGCTTTGGATGAGTCTAGAGAGATTTATCAATTTTGTTGATTCTTTCAAAGAATCAGCTCCCAGTGTCATTGATCTATTCTACTGGTTTTTTAAGTCTCTATTTTGTTTATTTCTGCTCTACTCTTTGTTACATCCCTCCTTCTGCTGGTTTGAGGTTTTGTTTGTTGTTCTTTTTTTTTTTTAAGACTTTATTTATTTATTTGACAGAGAGAGACAGATCACAAGAAGGCAGAGAGGCAGGCAGAGAGAGGGGGAAACAGGCTCCCCACTGAGCAGAGAGCCCAATGTGGGGCTCAATCCCAGGACCCTGAGATCATGACCTGAGCTGAAGGCAGAGGCTTAACCCACTGAGCCACCCAGGCACCCCTGTTGTTCTTTTTCTATCTCCTTTAGGGGTAAGGTTAGGTTTTTTCTTGCTTCTTGAGGTAGGCATATATTGCTATGAATTTCCCTCTTAAAACAACTTTTGCTGTATCCCAAAGGTTTTGACTGTTGTGTTTTCATTTTCACTTGTCTCCATGTATTTTTTTATTTCCTCTTTGATTTCTTGGATTAGTGGCATGTTATTTAATCTCCATGGATTTGTACTCTCTCTGGGTCTTGTGTGTGTGTGTGTGTGTGTGTGTGTGTGTGTGTTGTGTGTGTGTGTGAGAGTGTGTGTGTGTGTTTGACTTCTAATTTCATAGTGTTGTGGTCAGAAAAGGTGGTGCATGGTCTGACTTTGATTTTTTTTTTGATTTGTTGAGATTTGTTTTGTGGCCTATTATGTGATCTGGAGAATGTTCTATGTGCATTTGAAAAGAATGTGTATTCTGGTGTTTTAGGATGGAATGTTCTGAATACATCTGTTAAATCCATCTGGTCCAAGTTGTTATTTAAAGGATATATTTCCTTCTTGATTTTCAATTTGGATGATCTATTACTGTAAGTGGGATGTTGAAGTGCACTACTATTATTAATTAGTTATTTGATGTTTTTTATTAAATGCTCTATGTATTTGGTGCTCTCATGCATAAATAATTACAATTGTTATATCTTCTGGTTGGATTGTCCCCTTTATGATTATATAGTGTCCTTCTTTCTCTCTTGTTACAGTCTCTGTTCTAAAGTCTGTTTTGTCCGATATATGTATTTCTTCTTCTGCTTTCGTTTCTTTTTTTTTTTTTTTTTTTTTTTTTTTTTTTTTTTTTTTTTTTTTTTTTTTTTTTTTTTTTTTTTTTTTTTTTTTTTTTTTTTTTTTTTTTTGTCTTTTTTTTTTTTTACCTCTTTTCAGTGTAACAGAATTCATTGTTTTTGCACCACACCCAGTGCTCCATGCAATACGTGCCCTCCATAATTCCCACCACCTGGTTCCACCAACCTCCCACCCCCCGTCCCTTCAAAACCCTCAGGTAGTTTTTCAGAGTTCATAGTCTCTCATGGTTCACCACCCCTTCCAATTTCCCACCACTCCTTTCTGCTTTCCATCTCCCCATGTCCTCCATGTTATTTGTTATGCTCCGCAAATAAGTGAAACCATATGATAATTGACTCTCTCTGCTTGACTTGTTTCACTCAGCATAATCTTGTCCAGTCCCGTCCATGTTGCTACAAAAGTTGGGTATTCATGCTTTCTGATGGAGGCATAATACTACACAGTGTACATGGACCACATCTTCCCTATCCATTCGTCCATTGAAGGGCATCTTGGTCCTTTCCACAGTTTGTTGACCACGGCCATTGCTGCTATAAACATTGGGGTATAGATGGCCCTTCTTTTCACCACATCTGTACCTTTGGGGTAAATACCCAGTAGTGCAATTGCAGGGTCATAGGGAAGCTCTATTTTTAATTTCTTAAGGAATCTCCACACTGTTCTCCAGAGTGGCTGCACCAACTTGTATTCCCACCAACAGTGTAAGAGGGTTCCCCTTTCTCCACATCCTCTCCAACACATGTTGTTTCCTGTCTTGCTAATTTTGGCCATTCTAACTGGTGTGAGGTGGTATCTCAATGTGGTTTTGATATGAATCTCCCTGAAGGCTAGTGATGATGAACATTTTTTCATGTGTCTGATAGCCATTTGTATGTCTTCATTGGAGAAGTGTCTGTTCATACCTTCTGCCCATTTTTTGATATGATTATCTGTTTTCTGTGTGTTGAGTTTGAGAAGTTCTTTATAGATCCTGGATATCAACCTTTTGTCTGTACTGTCATTTGCAAATATCTTCTCCCATTCCGTGGGTTGCCTCTTTGTTTTGTTGACTGTTTCCTTTGCTGTGCAGAAGCTTTTGATCTTGATGAAGTTCCAAAAGTTCATTTTTGCTTTTGTTTCCTTTGCCTTTGGAGACATATCTTGAAAGAAGTTGCTGTGGCTGATATCAAAGAGGTTACTGCCTATGCTCTCCTCTAGGATTCTGATGGATTCCTGTCTCACATTGAGGTCCTTTATCCATTTCGAGTTTATCTTTGTGTAAGGTGTAAGAGAATGGTCGAGTTTCATTCTTCTACATATAGCTGTCCAATTTTCCCAGCACCATTTATTGAAGAGACTGTCTTTTTTCCACTGTACATTTTTTCCTGCTTTGTCGAAGATTATTTGACCATAGAGTTGAGGGTCCATATCTGGGCTCTCTACTCTGTTCCATTGGTCTGTGTGTCTGTTTTGATGCCAGTACCATGCTGTCTTGGTGATCACAGCTTTGTAGTAAAGCTTGAAATCGGGTAACGTGATGCAGCCAGTTTTATTTTTGTTGTTCAACATTTCCTTAGCAATTTGGGGTCTCTTCTGATTCCATACAAATTTTAGGATTATTTGCTCCAGCTCGTTGAAAAATACTGGTAGAATTTTGATCGGAATGGCATTAAAAGTGTAGACTGCTCTAGGCAGTATACACATTTTAACAATGTTTATTCTTCCAATCCAAGAGCATGGAATGGTCTTCCATCTTTGGGTATCTTCTTCAATTTCTTTCATGAGTGTTCTGTAGTTCCTTGAGTACAGATCCTTTACCTCTTTGGTTAGGTTTATTCCCAGGTATCTTATGGTTCTTGGTGCTATAGTAATTGGAATCGATTCTCTAATTTCCCTTTCTGTATTTTCATTGTTAGTGTATAAGAAAGCCACTGATTTCTGTACATTGATTTTATATCCTGCCATGTTACTGAATTGCTGTATGAGTTCTAGTAGTTTGGGGGTGAAGTCTTTTGGGTTTTCCATATAAAGTATCATGTCATCTGTGAAGAGAGAGAGTTTGACTTCCTCATTGTCCATTTAGATACCTTTTATTTCTCTTTGTTGTCTGATTGCTGTTGCTAGGATTTCTAATAATATGTTGAACAAGAGTGGTGAGAGTGGGCATCCTTATTTTGTTCCTGATATCAATGGGAAGGCTGTGAGATTTTTTCCATTGAGGATGATATTTGCTGTGGGTCTTTCATAGGTAGATTTTATGAAGTTCAGGAATGTTCCCTCTATCCCTATACTTTGAAGCATTTTAATCAGGAACGGATGCTGGATTTTGTCAAATGCTTTTTCTGCATCAATTGAGAGGACCATGTGGTTCTTCTCTCTTCTCTTATTGATTTCTTCTATCACATTGATTGATTTGCAAATGTTGAACCATCCTTGTAACCCAGAGATGAATCCCACCTGGTCATGTTGGATCATCTTTTTAATGTGCTGTTGGATTCTGTTTGCTAGGATCCTGTTGAGAATCTTAGCATCCATATTCATCAGTGATATTGGTCTGAAATTCTCCTTTTTGGTGTGGTCTTTGCCCAGTTTGGGGATTATGGTCATGCTGGTTTCATAAAGAGTCTGGAAATTTTCCTTCTGCTTCAATTTTTTGAAACAGCTTCAGGAGAATAGGTGTTATTTCCTCTTTGATAGTTTGGTAGAATTCCCCAGGGAATCCATCAGGTCCTGGGCTCTTGTTTTGGGGGAGGTTTTTGATGACTGCTTCAATCTCGTTACTAGATATCAGTCTATTCAGGTTGTCAATTTCTTCCTGGTTCAATTTTGGGAGAGTATAGTTTTCCAGGAATGCATCCATTTCATTTAGGTTGCTTAATTTATTCACATGTAACTGTTGATAATAACTTCTGATGATTGTTTCTACTTCCTTGGTATTAGTTGTGATCTCTCCCTTTTCATTCATAATTTCATTAATTTGAGCTTTCTCTCTTTTCTTTTGGATTAGTGTGGCCAATGGTTTATCGATCTTATTGATTCTTTCAAAAAAACAGCTTCTAGTTTCATTGATACGTTCTACTGTATCTCTAGTTTCTACCTCATTGATCTCTGCTCTAATCTTGATTATTTCCCTTCTTGTGTGTGGAGTTTGTTTGATTTGTTGTTGATTCTCCAGTTCTTTAAGGTGTAGAGACAGCTGATGTATTCGGGATTTTTCAATTTTTTTTTGAGGGAGCCTTGATGGCTATGTATTTCCCCCTTAGGACTGCCTTTGCTGTATCCCATAGGTTTTGGACCAACGTGTCTTCATTCTCATTGGTTTCCATGAATTGTTTAAGTTCTTCTTTGATCTCCTGGTTGATGCAAGCATTCTTAAGCAAGGTGGTCTTTAGCTTCCAGGTGTTTGAATTCCTTCCAAACTTTTCCTTGTGGTTGAGCTCCAGTTTCAAAACATTGTGATCTGAGAATATGCAGGGAATAATCTCAGTCTTTTGGTATCGGTTGAGTCCTGATTTGTGACCCAGTATGTGGTCTATTCTGGAGAAGGTTCCATCTTCACTTGAGAAGAATGAGTATTCTGTTGTTTTAGGGTGGAATGTTCTGTATATATCTATGAGGTCCATCTGGTCCAATGTGTCATTCAATGCTCTTGTTTCTTTATTGATTTTATGCTTGGCTGATCTGTCTATTACTGAGAGAGGCATTTTAAGATCTCCTACTATTAATGTATGCATATCAATATGACTCTTTATCTTGATTAATAGTTTTCCTATGTAATTGGCTGCTCCCATATTGGGAGCATAGATATTTACAATTGTTAGATCATCTTGGTGGATAGTCCCTTTAAGAATGATGTAGTGTCCTTCTGTATATCTGACTACAGTCTTTAGTTTAAAATCTAATTTATCTGGTAAGAGATTCACTACTCCAGCCTCCTTTTGAGGCCCATTGGCATGAAAGATGCTTCTCCATCCCTTTACTTTCAGTCTGGATGTATCCTTAGGTTAAAAATGGGTCTCTTGTAGACAACATATGGATGGGTCCTGTCGTTTTATCCAATATGTAACCCTGTGTCATTTTATGGGTGCATTTAGGCCATTCACATTGAGAGTGATTATTGATAGATACGTTTTTATTGACACCGTGTTACCTTTGAAGTCTTTCTTTCTGTAGATTGCCTCTATATTTCTGTTCAATGATATTCTTAGGGTTTTTCTTCTTTTATAGAACCCCCCTTAATATTTCCTGCAGTGTCGACTTGGTGGTTGCATACTCTTTTAAGCCTTGCCAGTCTTGGAAACTCATTGCGAGGAAATCCATTGCGAATGTCAGTCTTGCTGTATAAAGTATTCTTGGCTGCATGTTATTCTCATTTAGTGCCCTGAATTTTTCTTGCCAGCCCTTTTTGGCTTGCCAGGTTTCTGTGGACAGGTCTGACATCATTCTGATGGGCTTTCCTCTGTACATAAGGAGCTTCTTTGTCCTAGCTGTCTTCAAGAGGGCCTGTCTATAATTATAATTCCTCATTCTTACTATCAGGTGTCTCAAGGACTTTCAAGAATCTATAATCTTGGGGGGAGACCGTTCTGCCTCTAGTACATGAACTCTGGTTCCATTCACAAGATTGGGAGAATTTTCATGGAGAACTTGTTCCACTATATCTTCTAGACTTCTTTCTTTCTCCTTCCCTTCAGGAATTCCAATAATTCTGATGTTGGAATGTTTTATGGCATCATTTATTTCCCTGATTCTGTTTTTGTGGCTTCTAAGCTGTTTGTTCCAGTCTTCCACCTGATCTTTTCTCTCTGTTTGTCATCCAGATCACTAATTCTATCTTCTGTCTCAGTTACCCTAGCTTTTAGAGAATTTAGATTAGATTGGAACTCATTGAGAGCATTGTGAACATCATCCCTGGTGGCTTTCAGTTCTGCCCTAACATTGTGAACATCATCCCTGGCGGCTTCCAGTTCTGCCCTAATCAATTCCGTTTGATCATCCATGGCTTTTTCCAACCTAGCTATTGCCTGGATAAATGTTAGCCTGAATTCCCTTTCTGACATATTGTCTATGTCAGTAGCCATTAGCTCTGTTGCAGAAGGCCCATCCTCTGAATTTTTCTTCTGTTGGGCATTCCTCCTCCTACTCAGTTTGGTGAGAGATGGCTGAATGGTTGTAGCTGGATGTATTGACCGTGGTGCAGTCAAGGTGCACCCTGGAACACTTCTGTGCAATCAGGAGTGCCCACCCAAATGAAAGAAAAAAGAAAGAGAGGAGAAAAAAAAAGAAAAAGAGAGAGAGAGAGAGAGAGAGACAGGAAAAAAAAGGGAAGATAAAAGAGAAGGCTCAGCCCAAATGGGCCCCAAGGTAAGATTTATGAAGTCTACAAACAAAAACAGACCAACAAAATGACTGATAAAAGTATACGACAAGAAAAAAAAAAAAAAAAAAAAAAAA
>PISX010008706.1:50391-72013 GCA_004024625.1 Mellivora capensis | reverse complement strand
TCTGATGGAGGCATAATACTCCATTATGTATATGGACAACATCTTCTTTATCCATTTGTCTGTTGAAGGGCATCTTGGTTCTTTCCACAGTTTGGTGACTGTGGCCATTGCTGCTATGAACATTGGGGTACAGGTGGCTCTTCTTTTCACTACATCTTTATCTTTGGGGTAAATACCCGGTAGTGCAATTGCAGGGTCATAGGGTGGCTCTATATTTAATTTATTAAGGAATCTCCACACACTTTTCATTTTAGAACACTTTTAGGTTTAAAGAAAAATTGTGAGGATAGCACAGAGTTCCCATACTCTCTGTTTCCAGTTTACCCCAGTATTAACATCTTACATTAATATAGCACATTTTCATAATTAATGAACAATATTGATGCATTATGATTAACTAAAATCCATACTTTATTCAGAATTCCTTAGGTTTTTGTTGTTGTTGTTGCTGTTGTTTTCCCCTAATGTCCTTTTTCTATTCTGGATCCCATCTGGGATGCCCCATTGCATTTAGTTGTCATTCTCCTTTGATTCCTCCTGGCTGTGGCAATTTTAGGCCATTGACTGTTAGAGTTACGGTTGTCTGCTCCCACTTGCAAGATATGACCCCAAATTGCCTGTGGCTCCTTCTCTTTTTTGGCACTTGGATTTCAGCTTTCCCCTTTCTCTCTCTCTCTCTATTCCTCTGGTCCTCTTTGTTCTTCTGATCCATTCACTTGAGATCTTCTTCCCTTTTGTGGTTTCTTGATTTTTTGTTTTGTTTTCTCCTCAGTTATGACTTGCTTTAGTGTTCCCCTGCATTGAAATTTTTCTAAGCTAAAGTGAAACGTAAAGAACATCCATTAATATGTGTATTTCTTGAATAGACAACAACATGATGCCTTTTCCTATTTATATTTTAGGATCAAGAACAGACATATTTGTTGTGTGACTTTGAATAATTAACTTTTATGAATGGACATTTTCTCCTAATAACTACCTCTTAGGATCCCTGTGAGGAGTTTAAAGATTGTGCTTTAAAGCTTATGGTATAGTGCTTACTGGGTTCTTCCTTCCCCCCTCTACCCTCCTCTATCTCTCCTCCACCTTTTCCTCCTACTCTGTAAGGTTGACTAATTAAACTAAAAAAGTGATCACATGCTTGGAGTTAACACTTGCTTCTGATCATTGACTTATGCTTTCCACTGATGATGCAGAGTTCTGTTAGAACACAGAAGCTAAAACGTTCCTCTACATTTGGCATAAAGGAAGTGGATTGATTTAGTTATTTTAAGGAAAACCAAAGAAATAAAATATCAATAGCATAATTTCATAAGGATAAATACCAAATGAGTGCTGCCTATTATTTACCTGAAGAGCCTTCTAAAATTGTTGCCTTAAAACTAATTAATGGGTTATCTTGGATCAGGAACTCAGGCTGCAAGAAACTGAAGTTTAATTAAAATTGAGAAAAAAAAATCATATGGTATTGCAATGGCAGAACCAGATATAGGAAGATTTAACTTGTTCTGATGCATTATGGTCCATCTATACAGCAGGATAAGGTTTATTTAAATGAGAACTAACAATATGATTTTGGTGCTGTCTGTCAAAACCACTTCCAAATGAAGCAGATTTGTGCTCTAAAAAATGAACAACTCATCTCTCCATACTTCATTTTGCATCCTCTGTTCCCATCCAGTTGTGTTTCTATCCTGGGCTGCCTCATCTCCTAAATGAGACAACCTTCCTCCCTCCCGAGAACTGGTAAAGAGGTTCCTCATTTTTTGCCAACTAATAATTTGTACCTCAAATCCATTACGAGACACTTTCTGGCCCATCTGCTCTTCGAGGACCAATGTGTATTGTTGCCCTTCAGGTAGCTCACTTGCTCATCTTGCTGTAAGCCAGTGGTTGACGCACATGTTCTGATTCGATGTAACTCATGGCTGATCACCTCTTTCAACAAGAGCCACTTAATAATTTGAGTGCGTCGATGTGGCACCATTATGAAGATGAGATGGAGACATGCTGACACTGCATATAAAATCTGTGAAGGGAAAAAGAGATAAAGGGTGAGTTTATCTATTACACTTCCCCCTTGGATATTTCTTCCATATTTTGCTATTAGTATGCCCTCAAGAATATCCTGTCCACCACCTATGATACAAGTCGCAGAGTGATTTCTCCTTTTGAAGTGTCTACTCTCATTCTCCTCTCTTGGAACAAAGACATTAACCTTCTGACCATACTCACAAATTGTCTTGTTTTTCAAGTATCCCAGCGTCTCTGTAAGGGTATGAGACTCCTTCAGGCAGTTTATTCAGAACCTAACAGAGCCCATCAGCAGTTTCCTCATTCTCTTTTGTAACTGCGCTGAATCCTATTTTAATTAGACAGAGAGATAATGAAGGAATTTTTTAATATAGTTTTTTAAACTTGTGTTCACGGTATTTAGAAGTTTATTTTGGGTTTAATTTACTTTCAGTTTTGTCTAAAAGTGGCTGACTCTGCTCATAGCTGTAATAATAATTACCTTCCACTGATTGGGAACTTCTTATAGGTTGTGTTTTGCAACATCTGATTTAATCCTCACAAAAATCCTGTGAAGCGAGTACTATTATGATCTTGATATGAATGAGAAAACCGAGGACCATGTAGGTTAAATATGTTACTCCGGATCCTACAGCAATAAGCTTGAGAATTTGAATTTAAATCTTTCTGAGTCATAGCTTTTTACCTTACACATTCCAATCTCTATCACTCTACATCATGATTGAGCTCCAGGATTTGCGAGAGTTATCCACCCAGAGAAGTTCCTTTGCTGTTCAATCTATTGAGGGGATTGAATTTGGATACCTTCTCTATTAGTGTCTTGTTGTCTCAAGGAGGAAATGAGAGAAAACTAAAAGGTTAATCTTTAGGAGAATAGCAGACATTGATAACTTTGGGAAACAGGAGAATTAGGCCAGAGGAAGTAAAGGAGCCGGTTGAGGCTCCAAGCAACCAGTAAGGAAATGCTTATGTGGCATTTAACACTTGTACTACATGACCGATGGCTCAAGTTCAGAAGACTCAGTATAGCCAGCCAAGAAAATGTTCAGAAACTGAACTTTACCACAGTTTTAAGTGACTGTAATGTTTGTACTTGGAAGATATATTTTGTTACTCATTCCTTTATATTTTCATGGTTTATATATTTTAAAAGCAAACCTATGTCGTCCTTGGGCCTTTCTTTGTCCTTATGAGTTATGGCAAGTAGAACACTGCCTGTTTGTTTTGTTTCTTTCTCGTAAGCTTTTGGCTCTGAGGAGATGCTAACCTCTATGATAGCAAAATAAGCTTTATGGACAAGTTTGGATGTCATCCATCCTTTTTTCTCCTTAATGAAGTTATGGTTTCTATGGAACTTCAAATAAAGAATCATCTGATTTCTGTTTTGGTACCTCTATGGATCAGCTAATGTATCCAAGGCAACTCTTAAAACACTGCTAACCCTTTTCCATCTGTGTCAGCTCTGTTGCCTTTAAGTTGTCCATTTGTATGGTGAGCTATAATCTTTCTTTATCTTTTGCCCACTGGTAAGCATTCCATTTATGTTCACTTAAAATAAGCTACCTGAAAGCTAAAAAAACAAAAACATGGTTCTCTCACTATGTCGTGCTTCCCTATGTTTGCTTCTGCTCAGGGTTCTGGCTCATAAACACCGTGATGCTGTCTTACTCTTGTTGATTGGCTTTACTCACCTTAGATATTGGAGCAGTAGAGTTGATAAGTGAACATGCTATATCTGTTTTTTTTTCCCCCAACAGTTTTGTCAGTGATAGATTTTGCCACAATCCACCTGTAATTTTTTTTTCAAGAGGAGGGAGTTGTGCACGTTTAATTCCTAGCCTTGTGCTCCCATTTCTCTGACTGATCAATTAGATCCTATTAAGCAGGAATTAGAGCATCTCTGGGCACCTGGGTGACTCAGTTGGTTAAGCAACTGCCTTTGGCTCAGTACATGATCCCAGAGTCCTTGGATGGAGTTCTTCATCAGGCTCCCAGCTCCACGGGGAGTCTGCTTCTCCCTCTGACTTTTGCCCCTCTCATGCTCTCTCTCTCTCATATAAATAAATAAAATCTTAACAACAACAACAACAACAAAAGAAATTAGATAATCTCCTATGTACTGCCACTGAACTCATGTTATGGAAATTATCAAAATAGATAAGGTGTGTGATCTACCCTTTTGAGCTACAATGTGATAGATACAAAATAAGAAAACTCAATTCAGCATAAAGTAGAATATGAAAAGTTCCACACAAGGGCAAAACACTCACTAAAGGGTTTCAGAGGAAAGAGAGTATCTAGGATGAGAGAATAAAGAAAGGACTTGTAAAGGAGATGGTGTTTCAGATGGGGTCTTAGAGAATGGGTATGTAATGCTAAATCTCAGAGATACTAATTTTCAAATTAGAAAAGGTGTGGAGAGATAAATACTTTCCTTCATATACTGTTATCATAAGAGTGCATTATTACTTTTGGAAAGTAATCCAGCTACCCTTTATTAGAATTTAAATTGTCCACCTGCCATTTGATCCAGGAACCCATTTCTGAGAATGGATTTGGAAAAAAAGTAGTAAGTTATAAAGGTTTACATACAAAGATATTTGTTTCAGCCTCGTGTGTAACAGTTTTAAAAAGGGAATAACCTGAATGGTCATCTATGGGAATGGAACGAATAAATTAAGGACAATTTATATTATAGAGGCTGTTATTAATATGAATGAATCAGATCTCTATATATTGAGGTGAAAGGATTTAAGTAAATTATATGAGAAAAGCTAGATGCAGAATAATATATATATGTATTATATAAATAATATAATTTCTACATAAACCAAATTCATCGAATGTGTATCTTTTGCATCTATTTCTTCATATAAAATAATGTTGGTTTAATCATGAAAATAATTATGAAGTTCATTGAGACATCAATAGTTATTAATAGTGGCTGAGTACATTATAGAAATGTGGAATACTATGGTGTGATGTTATGCTATAATTTAAAATAATGCCTTCTAATAGAATAAGTAAGTCATGACAATACAATGTATAGCACAGTGACTATACTAATAACTTAGTATTGCATACTTGAAAGTTGCTAAGAGGGTAAATCTTAAAAGGTCTCATCACAAGAAAAAGAGATTCTGTGGCTGTATACGGTGACAGATGTTGACTAGACCTATGGTGGTGGTCATTTTGTGGTGTGTACAAATGTCATGTGACATTTATACTGTACACCTGAAGTTAATAAAATGTGTGTGTCAATTTTATCTCAATAAAAAAACGAATACCTCCTCTATTGAACTTAAACTTATTTTAAGTGATTAAAGCTCCAGTTTGTAAAAAAATAAATAGAATACAAAAAAGTAGAGCTCTGTGTTTATTTTTCTATATTTATGCAAAATTGAATTAAATTGAAGTTGCTATTTGCCAAATCAATAATACTAGTTAGTTAAGGATGGTTTTAGAAAAAGGACAGAGATAGCCTTTTATTTTGAAACATTTATGTTTTCAGCTTAAGCTGTTCAAAATTGTATTGTCTAACAAAAACAGGATAGAAACTTTGATTTTCAACTTAAAATAAAAGTAAAAATAAATAAATAAATAAATTGGCTGATGCTGCTATGAAACCTTTAAAGATACTAGTAATTAAAAGGAGTATACGTAGGATTTGCCTATAAAATTTGTTTCACCAGGGGTGCCTTCGGCTCAGGTTATGATCCCAGCATCCTGGGATCGAGCCCCGTGTGGGTCTCCCTGTGCAGCGGAGAGCCTGCTTCTTCTTCTCCCTCTGCCTACTGTTCTGCCTGCTTGTGCTCAATCTCTATATTTCTGTCAAATAAATAAATAAATCTTAAAAATAATTTGTTGCACCAGTGGAATTCAGAATGGGAATCTATGATCATGCTTCAGTTCTATAGATTCAGACAATCTGAAAATAATTGATATTGGATGATGAGAAGCATCAAGATTACATGTAAGCAAGTGCTTTCTGTTGTAATGGCTGACTAAATTCATGTATTTCCCTCTCTCCATCTTTAGGCCTGTAATTATATATTCTTCATACTTATAAATGCTGTAAGTGCCCCAGAACAGTGAGTGATTAGGGAGTCCAAGAAGTTCCACCCTCTGTGTTTGCAAGCTGGGGACCCATGAAAGCCAGTGGTGTGACTCTAGGCTGAGTGTGAAACCCCGACAACCAGAGGAGCTGGTGGTGTTAGTCCCAGGCTCAGGGAAGAAGACTTGACATCCTGGCTCAACCAGGCAGGCAGGAAGGATGCATCTATTTTTATGTAAGATAAAGAACAGCTATGGAAGAGGGCATAATAAATTATTGTCCTTGGGTGGTAGAATCAGGGAAAGGAAGGGGGATCTTGTTACAAAACAAATATAATACCTTGGTGATTCAAATCACTGTCAATGAGAATACATATATCCCTCAATGAAGAGGAAAGGAATGAGTAGGTTGCCAGTAATCAGAAGGTTTGGGTATCAGGAAGTAGAGACTGGTTATAGACATGACTCCTGGGAAAAGACTCAGAGCTCAGCAATCTGCCAATGTAGGCCTGAGTGGAACAGAGTCTGTAGAGGCAGAAGAGACAGACTGTGGCACTAACAGCTTATATTTAGTTGGTAATCCATGGGCAGCAAGTGAAACCATTTGAGCTGGGAATTATGTGACTCTGGCTGTATCTGGAGGAGCATCTTCTGGCTCTAGGCTCAGGGTCAATTGCACAGGGCAGAACCTGGGAGCTGAGATAGCCCTTAAGAAGCTATTTGTAATAGTTTAGGCAACAGATAATAACCTATACTAGAGGGGTGGCAGCGATTTGGAGAGAGAAAAATGAGAATGATATGTGGGAGGAAGATTGCACGGAGTTGTCAACTTATTGATGTAGATAGTGAGGGAGGGGAGGAGGAGGAGAAGTCAGTGGTGACTGAGAGAATCATGATATTCTTGGCAGAAAGACAGGATTCTGAAAGTGGTTTGGAAATTAAAGGTGACAAGTATGATTTATGGTGGAGTGAAGGACTAGTTGGCAACTGAAAATTGCTACTCAGATTGAGGCTGGAGTTAGGGTTTTGTGAGACTTTTACATAGAGTGGAAAAGAGTTTGCAAGAAACAGATAAAATTTACCTAAAAGAGACTGTGTAGAAAGAAAAGAAAGGGATGGAAGATAGGTCTGTGGTATTTGCATTTTGATTCGGAAGAATTAATTAGAAGTCATTTAGAAGGTGTACCCAGAGAAATGGGGGGAAAATCCGCATAGCTTGAGAGATGGGATCCAATTCATATTTTGTGAAAATCTATGTGTTTTTATCCTCATTTATCTGAGGTTTTAGGGGATTGAAGCAACCACCACCACTGGTGCATATTAAAACCATTAAACAGGTGAGAGGAACTTCATCATGGGAGGTCCATACTGACCCCGCTTACACTCCCAGATTAAGCCTGGCATTACTAAAAGTGCTCTGACATCTTGTTTCTCAGGGTGTGACCTAACAGGGAGTATGTAGTGCAATCCAAGAAATAATCCAAAAGGAAAAACTAATTGGAATCGGAATCAATGGAACCTTTACACCTACCATTTTACAGGAAACACAGGGGTATAGGAAGAAGGTAAAAAGAGCACAAGGAAGTAATCAGTCAAATGTAGAATGTGGGTCACTCTAAATGCTGAAAGAGCTAGTTTGTCAACATAGAAATGGCAGGAAAAAAGATGAGTGGGGGGAGACTTATGGAATAAAAGGGACTTAAAAATCATGAGAATCTGCTATCTATTCTGTCCCTAAAAATGAAAAGATAGGGGTGAGTATAAGTTGGTTCAGATAGAGCATTGATCCACCTTTCCCTCACCTGCTTCATCAAATCCATTATTATGCGACTGGGAGGTGGTGATTTTGTTCCTTCAGTGCCTCTCAGTCTGTCCACAATGGTCCAAGGCCCCCACAGCATCGCGGTCCAGGTGCCATCATCTCCTGCCTGGTATTACTACGACCATGTTACAACCCATTTTCCTTCCTCTGCTTTGTTTCCTTTTATGTTCACCATAGTGTAGTCTGCGTGAGTTTTAAAAATGCATACCTGGTCATCACATGACTTTTCTGCTTAAGTCACCTCAGTAGAGAGAGAAAGACCCAAATCTATCACATGACCTGTAGGCTCTCTGTGATCTGGCCCTTGCCTACCTCTCACTGGCTCTCCATCTTCCTGCCTTGGCTAACACTTCTGTTTCTTCAGTGGGTTATAGAGTTCCCTTTGCAGTTCTTTTTTATATGTTGTTCCTGGTCTACAGGGTCCTTTTGCAAACACACACACACACACACACACACACACACGTTAACTCTGCTTCAGGGATGTTCTCCCTTGAGCCTACTTTCTAGGTCATGGCCTCCTTGTGCTAGGCTTCCTGCATTTTTTTCTTCATGGTTTTTTTTTTTTTTAAAGATTTTATTTATTTGACAGATGGAGATTACAAGTAGGCAGAGAGGCAGAGAGAGAGAGGGGGAAGCAGGGAGCCTGATGCGGGGCTCGATCCCAGGACCCCAGGATCATGACCTGAGCCGAAGGCAGAGGCTTTAACCCACTGAGCCACCCAGGCACCCCTTCTTCATGGTTTTTATCACAGCTTATAATGATGTATTCATGTGTAGGCCTGTTTATGTTGGTCAGCCTCAGGGGGCTAGAAGCCCCTTGAGAATAAGGTCTATGTCAGTGTGTCAAGTACTGTATCTCTAGTGCTGAGAACAATGGCTGCCACCTGAAAGTCCATAACAAATATTTGCTGAGTGAATGACTGGTTGTTACAGAGTCTTCTGGACACCATGGCACTGTTAGTAGAGAGTCACATGACTGGCCTCTATTGACCTGGTTTTGTGTTTCTTTTTCCACTATCTGTACCCCTTCTTGTTAGTTTAATTTGTGCTCAAGAAGATCTCTCCAAATTTCAATTTTTGGGGTATGTTTTTTATGGCATTGAGTTTATTTAATGCATATAGTCAGATTTTATTTCCAGTCTTTCTTCATGAGTTATTCATTTGTCTTTGGGCATCCTCCAGTGAAGTCATCCTATCTCTTCTTTTGCATTTTAATTAATTAATTAATTAGGATTATTTATTTATTTATTTAGATTGTTTATTTATTTATTTGAAAGAGAGAGAATGAGAGAGAGACATCACAAGAGGAGAAGAATCAGAGGGAGAAGCGCACTCCCTGCTGAGCGTGGAGCCTGTTGTGGTACTCTCTCCTGGGACTCCAGGATCATGACCTGAGGCGCAGGCAGTTGCCTAACCAACTGAGCCACCCAGGCACCCTGCATTGCCGTATTTTTAAATTAGTGTTCCTAAAGTCTCTGGCTTATGTCCACCTCTGCTTTAGTGTTCTTCCTTTCTGTCACAGATTGCAGGATAATATAGTTAGTATGGCTCAGGTGTCCTGAAGTTTCCACATGTCCAATTAGTTTCCTTTTTCCTTCCCATCCCTTTCATCCCCTCCCCTCCCTGCCCTTCTCCACCTCTTCTTCTTCCTTCCTTCCTCCCTTCCTTTCTTTTTCTTTATCTCTCTCTCTTCCTTCCTTCTCTCTCTCTTTCTTTTCTTCTCCCTCCCTCCTTCTCTTCATAGTATTTATCCCTCCTTTCCTTCTTTCCTCCCTTCCACCCTTTCCCTCTCTCCCTCCCTCAGAGTTAAGTCCATAAGTGTTCCTCAATTAGTGCTTCCTCTGGGTTAAAATGTGTGCAAGGCAAGCAAAGTGTAGGAAAGTGGATATCCTTTCAGAGTATATAGATTTAAAGATTCATCCATGTGATTTGGGATAATTTACTCATTTAAAAATTTTTTTTGTTTCCTTAACTCTTACCTATCATGTGCAATTTACTTTGAATATTAAACAAAATAACATGTAAAATACAGCAGATGCATAATAATTTGTTCATATTTTAAAAATTGTTATTAGTCTTTACCATTTGACAATATTTAAGAGCATCTGGTTAATTATAAATAATTTAAATAAGGTAAAGTTCTTTTGAAGGGTAACTGCTTGTATTTTGCCCAGAAGGCACAGGTAGGTGATTAGTTTTCATGTAAGGTGGTTCTTCAGACTTGAGATCCTCTCTCCTTTCTCAGGCTTGTGTTTTGCCGTCCAGTTTATTTCCATTTTTCCTCCTGAGTGCAGAGGGTTTAACTTATTTAGAATGTCCACCCTTGAATTTCCAGGCTCAGAGAATCAATTGGCCAAGTCTTTGATCAATGTGCGAGTGGGATAGGGATCACATGGGTGTGTCCTTTGTCAAGTTCAGTAGTTCTCAATTCTACCTGTCTACTAAATCCCCTGCAGAGAGGGGTGCCTGGATGGTTCAGAAAGTTAAGCGTTTGACTTTGGCTTGGGTCATGATCCCAGGGTCCTGGGATTGAGTCCTGCATCCAGTTCCCTGCTTTGAGTAGAGCCTGCCTCTCCCTCTCCCTGCTGCTCCCTCACTTGTGATTTCCCTCTCTCTGTCAAATAAAGAAAAAAAAAGAAAAAAAACTTTATTTAAAAAAAAAACAACAACACTGGGGATACTTTAAAAACCACTCATGACCATTTAGCACACCCAGATATTAATTAATTTAATTGGTCTGAGGTGCAGTCTAGACATGGGGGCTATTTTATTTAGAGTTTCCAAATGATTCTATTGGACAGCTAGAGGAGGAAACCACATCAGTGACTCCAGTGAAATGAAATGACCCCTTCAAAGTCAATTACGGGACTGGCCAATGGGTGGGATATGAGAGGAGGTAAGCCAAGCTTTTTAATAGTGCAGCTCTAATTCCAAACTAATACCTGCATGGAACATGATGAGTAGTACTTAAAATGGGCTGGTTAGTTTCATTCCTTCAGTATTTTGGCTTTGTCTTGATACTTATAATTGCTGGCTAGGTTTCCAAACTCACATATAATTTAAAAAACTTTGAGAGGGGATTAAATGTTATTTTCCTTTTTTGCCTCAAAATAAACATCACATTAAAATTTTGGGAGGGCACTTCCAATTTGTAGAGGGATAGCGAGTCACTTTTTTCTCTGATCATTCAAAAGAAATCAAGCCCTGAGGTTATTATCTTCCCCTGGGGATACAACAAGGGTGCTTCTGCCTCCCCTTCTTGTCCTTATGTATACTTATATACCGGAGGTATCTTGAGAAACTGCCCAAGAACTCAACAGCTTTTATGTGTAGAATACTTGAACCCTTGATTTTTTTGAAAAAGAAAAAGTGAAATTTGGTTGTTTAACAGCTTTCATGCAATGTATTTCTAAAGACGTATCTTCACTGAATTTTGATAAATAATAAATACATTTACAAAATAACTAATGTCAAATAGAGAGAATGAAGAGAGATGAGTAGGAGTAGGATGCTTTCACTGCAAATGAGGGTAAAAATAATGGAGTATCAGATGTCAAGTGAAGGACCTATTTGGGAGAGCTCTGATGGAGATGGTTCTTTGACAAGCAGTGGAAAGATTATTCAGAGGGAGGAATGGCAGACGATGCATATTGAAGAAGCAAAATAGGTTAAGAAAGAAACAAGCACATTTGAAGCAGATGGTTTTGAGAGCGCAGCAAATTTATGAAGTGTATTAAAATTAGGAAGTGCCATTTGAAGCTTCCGCCTGAAATGAGTGGATTAACGAATGCGATCCATTATCCCACCTGGAGACAGCTTATAAAATTCCTTAGCCAGGGAAAATATAGTTTTAATCAGTCACACAAAACAACTTTCCTCATGTACCCAGTAATAAAAAGCTTTATCAGGGTGATAGATGGGAAGAGTACAGTATGTGTAACACTTTAGAATATTGGAAAAGTTTTATGTGCCATTTACTAACTTGACTTATTTTTTATAGGTTCCCCGTAGAAATGGAAATGTTTATGCTAAATTTCTAGATGAGAAAGATGCTACCTTCTCCCAAAAGAGGGATTTAGGATGTGTTGGGTGTAGCCTAGCCATAGCATTGTCTTAACTTTGTAGAGGTCTATCTAGAAAGTTTTTCATGCTAAGCAAATTCCAAAGGTCTTGAGGTTTCCATCACTTATGTTTGATGCCGAGGATGGGCTCTGTGGTTTCCTGCTCCCAAGGTGGAAAGGGGCAGCAGAGGAGGCAATTGAGAATAGAGGTTCTGCAAAGGAATATCAAGTGAAATCAGTCCTGTCTTCTAGTATTTTCTAGTTTCCTACCTACCCCCTCCTTCCATGATACACACAGGAAAGGTGTGTAAAAGCAAACTCATAGAATGTTTGCTTTACTGAATTTTTTTTTCTCTTTATTACTCAGTCTTTGAGAAACTTTTCTTCCACCGGGAAATCCTGTGTGCACAGCTGCTTTGTGGTATTTAGAGGAAATAATTCTTGACAGACAAATATCAACTATTTTGAGAAAAACCTGAAATTTAGGTTATTTCTCTGAACCAATGCCAATCTCATTTGATTCTATAGCCAGATGAAATTGACTTTTAATAAAATACATGATACATTTAATAAAATACACTTAGGGGCACCTGGGTGGCTCAGTTGGTTAAGCGTCTACCTTTGGCTCAGGTCATGATCCCACCGTCCCAGGATCAAGCCCCACTCAGTGGAAAGCCTGCTTCTCCCTCCCTACTCCCCCTGCTTGTATTCCCTCTGTTGCTGTCTCCTTCCCTCTCTCTCTTGCTGTCAAATAAGTAAAATATTAAAAAAAAATACATTTAGGTGCCAACCCAAGCTGATAGCTATGTACATACATTGTTGTGACCAGCAAGCCCATTTTCCAGTTTTCCTTTAATACCTACAGGTAAGTCTTGTGGTCTGGTCTCCATTTATGAGCTGAATGAGCTTCTTTCTCTAGTATTTAAATTAAAAAAATAATTTACATCATCAGTCCAGAATTGCTCTTTACTAGGGACCCTTTGTAATACAGCAGAAAATAATGAGTTTCAGTCTGGGAGTCAGGCACACTAAGGTCCAACTCTACTTAATTGTTACAACATAGCTGGTCATGTGGCCTTGTCCAGACTATTTAATTTCTTTGAGCCTAGGTTTTCTCATTTATACAATGGAATTATGATAGCATTGTCTACTTGTTAGGATTATCAAAAGAATTAAATTAGATAATTCACAAAGATGCTAACTGTCATACTGGGCCTATACTGACCACCATACACATGTTAGTTATCCATCACTGTTATTATCATCATTGTTGTTATTTCTTGACTAATCAAATGCATATTCAATATCTTTGATATTACAGGATTTTTGTTTGTAGAGTGGATCATTTTGTCACTGGAAGTAAAATAACCCATTTGGCTGTTCATGAACCTTTCTCCCTCTCAATCAAGTAGGACAATGCAGTAGGACAGTTTGAGGAATTGGCTCCATTTAGATTTTATGATTCTTGGTAAGAATGAGTCAGTGTGCTTCATTGCTCATCAGGCCACCCAAGGAACTGGCACCATCAATAGCCATAATGACAGGAACCTATTATGCTGGTGACACTGTACTGAGCACAAAGGTGAGGGAAATACACAATGCAGTTGCTAAAGTTATGGGCATTGGCATTAGAGACCTTAGGTTTGTATTCTGATGCTGCCCCTTATAGATGGTGTAATCTTGGACAAGTCATTAAACCTCTTTGATTTCAGTTTTAACATGTTAAGAGTGGAGATAACCGAACTTATCCCATAAGATTTTTGTGAGTCTTTCAAGAGATAGTGTATATAAGCTGCTTAGTGTGTTTAAGGTGGCATATGTTAAGTGCTTGAAACATGGTACCTCAACTGAAGCAATTATAGCACCAACAATGGTAATGGCTCAGAGAAGGGAGATGTGATGTCAGAATAGTTGGGATTTGGATTAAGGGTATGGGAATGGGTAGGATTGGAAAATGTGGAAGAATAGAGAAGATGGGATAAGCATGGTGGGGACTGAAGCCAGAATTTATAAAGTGAAAGAAAGGCAGGAGTAGAAGTTTCTGGTAGAAGGTAGTATCTTTATATTTAGGAGAACTTTATACACCAGGCTTAAGAGGTAAACTTTAATCTTTAAATTCAGTTTAAACTTGAACTGTAAGGATCATCATTTTTGAAACACATATTCTAGTTTTCTGAATCAATAAATCTGAGATCAGGTACAGGGATCTGCATTTTTAAAAGGGATTTTATTTATTTATTTATGAAAGAGATAGAGAGAGAGAGAGCATGAACAGGGGGAGGGGCAGAGGAAGAGAGAGAATTTCAAGCAGACTCTGTACTGAGTGCAGAGCCTGATGCAGGGCTCCATCTCATGACCCTGAGATGATCTGAGCCAAAATCAAAAGTCAGATGCTTAAGTAGCTGAGCCACCCCAGTGCCCCTAGGTATCTGCATTTTTAATTAGGCCTCTGGAAGGTCCTATTACAGATGATCTGCCTCATAGATCTTAAAACAGTGTCCTTGGCATGAGGAGCATTTTAAAGATTATATATGACACATAATTTTAAAAAATCCAAATAAGAACTATCCCCCCTCCAAATTTACATTTGCAACAATAAGTACCAGCAAAATATGTTGGAATGTGCATATTAAATTTTCTACTCAAATGTTGTTATTAAAGTACAATGATGACTAATATGTAGCTTCTAGTTGCTCAAGTGATTTGAAGTTTAGTGGGTTGGTTAGGGACATAAAATGTAAGCAGTGATATCCAGGTCTCAAGTTAAAAGTTTTGAGCTGCAATTCCAATTGAACTGCTCACTAGCTCTAAGCTCATTTAACATCCTAATCCTCCATTTGCCTCAGATTTCTCAGGGGTAAGAATCTCTGCTTTGTGCAGGGGCCTCACAGAGACGTTCTGAGTAGGTGATGCTATTACTAGAATGTGATCTATGTGAGCTCTATGTAGACTTAATGAAATTCCTTCAAGTGCTAAAGAAGAGGAACAAAATGCAGTGGAGGCTTAAAAGAAAGAGGAAACAAATCTAGGGGTGGAGGTCAGAAACACAAGAACAACTTTGTGAAGATGGCAGGATTTGAGTAAGCTTTGAAGGATGGATTCCATGTGATGGTAATTGATGGGGTGGTTGGTAGGTGCGATGTTTCAGGTGGTGGGGGGAACAGCATGGTTGAAACTCAGAAATGTAGGGGCATTGAGGGTTATTGGGTGAAGGTAGTTTAGGTTAAATGAAATATTAGTTAAAAATAGAGATTTGGGGGAATAGAAAAGTGCTAAGATTCTGATTATTTTTTAGTGTATATTAGTATTTTTTTCTTTATTGTATTTTATTTAAATTCAAGTTAGATAACATATAGTGCAGTATTGGTTTCAGGAGTAGAAATTAGTGACTCGTCAGTTATGTTTAACACCCAGTTATGTTAACATATGTTATGTTAACATATATGTTAACATAAACCCAGTTATGTTTAACACCCAGTGCTCATTAAAGTTGGGATGAGCCCCCTTTAATCCCCATCATCCATTTAGCCCATCTTCCCACCCACCTCCCCTCCAGCCACCCTCAGTTTGTTCTCTTAACTTTAGAGTCTCTTATGGTTTGCCTCTCTCTCTGTTTTTTATCTTATTTTTCCTTCCCTTTCCCTCTGTTCTTCTGTTTTGCTTCTTAAATTCCACATGTGAGTGAAATCATATGATATTTGTTTTTCTTTTACTCAATTATTTTGCTTGCATAGTATACTCTAGTTCCATCCATGTTGTTGCAAATGATAAGATTTCATCCCTTTTCATGGCCGTGTAATATTCCATTGTGTATATATACCACATCTTCTTTATCCATTCATCTGTTGATGGACGTTTGAGCTGTTTTTATAATTTGGCTATTGTAGATTGTGTGCTATAAACATTGGGGTGCACATACCCCTTTGAATCAGCATTTTTGAATCCTTTGGATAAATACCTAGTAGTGCAATTGCTGGGTCACAGGGTAGTTCTATTTTTAACTTTTTGAGGAAACTCCATACTGTTTTCCAGAGTGGCTGCACCAGTTTGCATTCCCCTCAACAGTGCAAAAGGGTTGCCTTTCTCTGCATCCTCGCCAACATCACGACCCTGAGATGATCTGAGCCAAAATCAAAAGTCAGATGCTTAATCTGTTGTCTCCTTAGTTGTTAATTTTATTGTTCTTTTTTGAATTTAATTTTTTAATCTAAATTCAATTAATTAACATATAGTGTGTTATTAGGTTCAGAAGTAGAGTTCAGTGATTCATCAGTTGTATATAACACCCAGTGCTCATTATATTATGTGCCCTCCTTAATGCCCATCACCCAGCTACCCCACCTCCCACTGCCTCCCTTGTAGCAAATCTCAGTTTGTTTCTTATGATTAAGAATCTCTAATGGTTTGTCTCCCTCTCTGGTTTTGTCTTATTTGATTTTTCCCTCCCTCCTCCTATGCTCCTCTGTTTTGTTTCTTAAGTTCCACATATGAGTGAAATCATATAATTGTCTTTCTTTGATTGACTTATATCACTTAGCATAGTACCCTCTAATCTCTGTATCATTCCAATTTAGTATATGTGCTGCTGAACTGAACACCTGAATTGTTAATTTTATACATTTTGACAGGTGTTATCTCATTGCAGTTTTGATTTGTATTTCCCTGATGATGAATGATGTTGAGCATTTTTTCATGTGTCTTTTAGCCATTTGTATGTCTTCTTTGGAGAAAGGTCTGTTCATTTCTTCTGCCCATTTGTTAACTGGATTATTTGTTTTTTGGGTGTTGATTTTGTTGAGTTCTGGATACTAGCCCTTTATCTGATATTTCATTTACAAATATCTTCTCCCATTCTGTCAGGTGCCTTTTAGTTTTGTTCAGTGTTTCCTTTGCTGTCTAGAAGCTTTTTATCTTAACGAGGTGCCAGTGGTTTATTTTTGCTTTTGTTTCCAGAGATGAGTCTAGTAATAAGTTGCTGTGACAGGGGCCAAAGAGGTTGCTGCCTGTTTTTTTCCTCTAGGATTTTGATGGTTTCCTGTGGCACATTTAGGTATTTCATCCATTTTGAGTTTATTTTTGTACATGGTGTAAGAAAGTGGTCCCATTTCATTCTTTTGCATGACACAGTTCAAATTTCCCAGCATCAGTTGTTGAAGAGGCTGTCTTTTTCTGTTGGATATTATTTCCTTTTTTGTTGAAGATTAGTTGACCATATAATTGTGTGTCCATTCCTGGGCTCTCTATTCTGTTCCATTGATCTATGTGTCTCTTTTTGAGCCAGTATCATACTGTCTTGATGATTATAGCTTTGTAATATAGCTTGAATTCTGAGATTGTGATGCCCTCCACTTTGTTTTTCTTTTTCAGCATTATTTTGGCTATTTGAGGTCTTTTCTGGTTCCATACAAATTTTAGGATTGTTTGTTTTAATTCTATGAAAAAATGCTAGTGTTATTTTGATTGGGATTGCATTGAATGTGTAGATTGCTTTGAGGAGTATAGACATTTTGACAATATTTGTTCTTCCAATCCATGAGCATGGAGTGTTTTTCCATTTCTTTGTGTCTTCTTAAATTTATTTTATAGTTTTCAGCATACAAATCTTTTTCTATTTTGGTTAGGTTTATTCCCAGACATTTATGGGTTTTGGTGCAGTTGTAAATGGGATTTATTCCTTGATTACTCTTTCTCCTGCTTCATTATTGGTGTATAGAAATGCAACAGATTTCTCTATGTTGATTTTATATCCTGGGATTTTGCTGACTTCATATATTAGTTCTAGCAATATTTTTGGTGGAGTCTTTAGGGTTTTCCACAGAGAGTATTAGGTTGCCTGCAAAGAGTGAAAGTTTGACTTCCTCCTTGCTAGTTTGGATGCCTTTTATTTCTTTTTGTTTTCTGATTGCTGAGGCTAGGACTTCCAGTACTATGTTGAATAACAGCAGTGAGAGTGGACATTCTTGTCATGTTCCTGATCTTAGGGGAAAAGCTCTCAGTTTTTTCCACTCAAGATGATACTAGCTAGCTGTGGACTTCATGATGTTGAGATATGTTCCTTTTAGCCCTACTGTCTTGAGAGTTTTTGTCAAGAAAGGATGCTATATTTTGTTAAATGCTTTTTCTGCATATCTTTCTTATCCTTTTTAAAAAAAAATTAATGTAGTGTATCATGTTGATTGATTTGCAAATATTAAACCACCCCTGCAGCGTCAGAATAAATCCAAGCTGATCATGTTGAATAATCCTTTTAATGTGCTGTTGGATTCGATTAGCTAGAATCTTGTTGAGAATTTTTGCATCCATATTCATTAGGGATATTGGTCTATAATTCTCCTTTTAGTGGTGGTTTTTGTCTGGTTTTGTGATCAAGGTAATGTTGGCCTTATATAATGAGTTTGGAAGTTTTCCTTCATTTCTATTTTTGGGACAGCTTCAGAAGAATAGGTATCAATCCTTCTTCAGATGTTTGGTAGAATTCCCCTAGGAAGCCATCCACTCCTGGACTCTAGTGTGTTGGGAGATTTTTGATTACTGACTCAATTTCTTTGCTCGTTATGGGTCTGCTCAAATTTTCTACTTCTTCCTCTTTCAGTTTTGGTAGTTTAAATGTTTCTAGGAATTTATCCATTTCTTCCAGATTGCCCAATTTGTTGGCATATAATTGCTCATACTCTTTTCTTATAATCATTTGTATTTCTTCAGTATTGGTTGTGATGTCTCCTCTTTAATTCATGTTTTTATTTATTTGGGTCCTTTCTCCTCTCTTTTGGGTAAGTCTATCTAGGGGTTTATCAATTTTGTTAATTCTTTCAAAGAACCAGTTCCTAGTTTCATTGATTTGTTCTACTTAAAAAAAAATTCTATATCATTTATTTCTTCTCCAATCTTAATTACTTCCCTTCTTCTGCTGGTTTTAGGCTTATTTGCTGTTCTTTTTCCAGCTCCTTTAGGTGTAAGGTTAGAATGTGTATTTGCAAGTTGTTTTTTGCTTCTTGAGGAAGGCCTGGAGGAAATAGTGGATTATAATGAACCCTCCTATTACTGTCTTGCTTAGTCCAAACATTTTGAACTGCCATGGTTTCATTTTCATTTGTTTCCATGTATTTTTTAAAATTTCATCTTTAATTTCCTAGGTTACCTATTCATTCTTTAGTAGGCTGTTCTTTAACCTTCATGTATTTGGGGTCTTTCAAAATTTTTTCTTTGGCTACAAGTTTCATAGCATTGTGGTCTGAAAATATTCATGGTATAATATCCATCTTTTTGTACTGGTTGAGGCCTGATTTGTGACTGGTATGTGATCCATTCTGGAGAATGTTCCATGTGCACTCAAAAAGAATGTGTATTTTGCTACTTTAGGATGAAATGCTCTGAATCTGTCTCTCTCTTTTTAAAAAGATTTTATTTATTTATGTGAAAGACAGGCACAGCAAGAGAGGGAACACAAGCAGGGGGAGTGGGAGAGGGAGAAGCAGGCTTCTGCCGAGCAGGGAGCCCGATGTGGGACTTGATCCCAGATCCTGAGCCAAAGACAGACTCTTAATGACTGAGCCACCCAAGTGCCCCTCTGAGTATATCTCTTAAATCCACCTGGCCCAGTGTGTCATTCAAAGTCATTGTTTCCTTGTAGATCTTCTGTTTAGATGATCTGTCCATTCCCAAGAGCAGGGTGTTAAAGTCCACTACTATTATTGTATTATTATCAATGAGTTTCCTTAAGTTTCTTACTATTTGACTTATATATTTGGCAGCTCCCAAGCTGGGGGCATAATTTATAATTGTTAGATCTTCTTGTTGGATAGACCCTTTTATTGTGATATAATGCTTTTCTTCATCTCTAGTTATAGTCTTTGGTTTAAAATCTAGTTTTTCTGTTATAAGTATGGCTACTCCAGCTTTCTTTTGATGTCCATTAGCATGGTAGATGGTTCTCCATTCCCTCACTTTCAATCTGGATGTATCTTTGGATCTAAAATGAGTCTCTTATAAGCAGCATATCAAAGGTCCCCCCCCCCTTTTTTGTAAAGAAATCTGTTCTAATATCCTATGTCTTTTGATTGGAGTACTTAGTCCACTTACATTCAGAGTAATTATTAATACATATGAACTTAGTGCCATTGTATTACTTGTAAAATCTCTGTTTCTGTAGATTGTCTCTCTTCCTTTCTAGTCATTGTTCAAAGATTTTGTTCTCTCCTTCTTGCTCAAAATGTCTCGTTTAATATTTCTTGAAGAGCGGGTTTAGTGTTCACAAATTCCTTTAGTTTTTGCTTGTCTTGGAAACTCTATCTCTCCTATTCTGAATGAAACCTCGATGGATATAATATTCTTGGCTCTATATTTTTCCCATTTAGCAAGGTGAATATATCATGCTGCCCTTTTCTGGCCTGCTAAGTTTCTGTGGACTAATGTGCAGCTAACTTTATGTGACTACCTTTGTAGTTTAAGGACCTTTTGTCCCTAGCTGCTTTCACAATTCTCTTTATCTTTGTATTTTGTAGGTTTCTATGATATGTGTTGATGTTGACCTGTTTTTGTTGAGTTTGAGGGGAATTCTCTGTGTCTCCTTGGACATGAATGCCTGTTTCTTACCCCAGATTAGGGAAGTTCTCAGCTATAATTTGTTCAAATAGACCTTTTGTCCCTTTTTCCTGCTCTTCTTCTTCTGGGACTCCTATGATATGGATATTATTGTGCTTTGTGGAATTGCAGAGTTCTGTAAGTCTATATTCATGATCTAATAGTTGTCTTTCCCTCTTCTCTTCAGCTTCATTATTTTCCATAATTTTATCTTCTATAGCACCTATTTGATCCTCTGATTCTTCCATCCTCATGGTGATTATATCTAGTCAGTTTTGCATCTCAGTTATAGCACTTTTTATTTCACCCTGGCTAGTTTTTATATCTTTTATCTCTGCAGTCAGAGTTTCACTGGTGTCTTCTATGCTTCTTTCAAGCCCACTTAGTATTCTCATGACTGTTCTTCTAAATTCTTGTTCAGATATTGTGCTTATATCTGTTTTGAGCAAATCCCTGGTTGTGATTTCTTCTGATCTTTTTTGGGGGGAGAATTCCTCCATCTTGTCATTATATCTAGATTTTTGTCTTTTGTGTGTGAAGTTTGTTATGTTTCCTGTTCCTGAAAGTAAGACTTTCTTTTTTTTTTTTTTTTTAAGATTTTACTTTTTTATTTGACAGAGAGAGATCACAAGCAGGCAGAGGAACACGCAGAGAGAGAGGGGGAAGCAGGCTCCCTGCTGAGTAGAGAGCCCGATGCAGGGCTCAATCCCAAGACCCTGAAATCATGACCTGAGCCGAAGGCAGAGGCTTAACCCACTGAGTCACCCAGGTGCCCCAAAAGTAATACTTTCTTAAAAAAGGGTCCTACACTCTTCAGGGCCTGGTTCTTCAAGAAGTGTTTTTGGGGTGTGCTGTTTACATCCTGCTGCTGTGTTTTGGCTGCTCTTTGCCACAGGTCAGTCCTCTGCAGATTTCTTCCTTGCTTGAATGGGGAGCGTTTGGACCTTTAACTAGGTATGCTTTGATTTTTTTGTTAAGATTAACATGATTAAAAAAAAAAAAAAAAAGAAGAGCCTGATCCAAAAAAAAAAAGGAAAAGGAACAAAAACAATGAAAAAGACCAAAAAAAAAA
>PISX010008706.1:0-50291 GCA_004024625.1 Mellivora capensis | reverse complement strand
TAAAGATGCCCCTGCAAGGTGCATGGGGGAGGGGTTTGATGTAAGTGACTCCAGACTCCACTGGAAGTGCTGTGTTTCTCTCTGAAGTTCAGAGTGCTAGTTGGCAGGGGGTGGGGAGGAAGGGGTGGAAGATGGTGTCACCCTGCCCTCTTGGCCCCAGAGAGGGGAACTTGGGGCCACTGTTGTTCAGGACGCCCTCACAGAAAAGTGAAGAATCTCCCTCACTGTGTTCCAGGCTTTCCTCAGATTCCTGCCCTTAACTTTGTCTTTGCCTGGCCCTCAGCACACCTGGTGCCAGAGTTCTCTTGTGTTGTATCTCTAGCTGGTAGCTGGGATTCAAAACTCCAAATCTTTAAGGACCTGGCAAGGCACAGACCCACTTCCATCCTGGAGAAGAGAGCCTTGCAGCACTGCACCTGGTGCCATCTTGTTCCAGAACAGCAGTAGCACACGAGTGCCTGAAGTCAATGTGAAGCACTGTGAAGAGCTGTAACCACATTATCTGCCTTCTGGATGAGTCTCTGTCATTTGCTGTTGAACAGGGAAGCTCAATGGCTCCCGCAGGTCTTTTGTCTTTGGAGAGGCAATATACCCTTTTAAAATGTCCTCTAGGAAGGGGAAATTCTCTCCTCATGCAACTTGGGATCCCTACCATGGTGTCTTGTGTGAACCCTACATCCTGCTTTCTCTCCCTCTGTCAGAGACCTCTTAGCACTTGGTATGAGTCTCCTGGAGCTCAGATGTGCTAATTACTGCACTGTTCATAAGTTCTGAGACAAGTAGAATTAACATGATTAAAAAATCATGTCTCTGACTTCTCCCTGTGAAAAGAGCTCCCTCCCCTCCATAATACCGAGGCTTTTCTCTTCCAACATTTACATCTGCAAATCTGCAAATCTCACATCTGCCATGTTTTGTCCCTTCAGTTGTGTGATTGTTTTCTTAATCCTCAGATTGATTTCCTACTTGTTCAAAATGATTTGATGTTGATCTAGTTGTGTTCGAGAGACAAGGCAAGTCCAGGGTTTCCCTACTACTCTGCCATTTTTAACTTCTCCTGCTAAGATTCTGATTTGAAGAATAATAAGGTATCATGCTGCTTTTATAATTCATAATTTACATGCACTTCCTTCACTTTCCACTATGTGTTTTGGCACATAAAATTCCTTCTTTCAATTGCATGCCTTTTAAGATAGGGCCGTTAACTTATTTGAGCATAGATGTTTCTTGGTACTGTGAAAGATAAGTATACCTTAGCAATGCAAACTGTCACACTTTGGGTGGTAAACTGTCTTAGTTTGTGTTTCCTGGGACATGGGACTTTTGATGCTAAAACTGGGACAGTCACTTATCGGCAGACTGGGATGGTTGGTCACCCTGAAACTCACTTATAACATACCCCAAAGATCTATATTGGGTCCAGTAGGGGACTTGCTGTTGGAAAGCTAATTTTGATTGTGTGAGGTGGATTCATTTTGGAAGGCTTTGAATTTAAAGTCAAGGAGATTTTATATATTTCTGTGGGAGCCATGGTACCACCAAATGTTTTTGAAATTGAGAATGATATAAAAATTACTGCCATGCACTAAAGCATTGATTTGGCAGTAGCGTCTGTGGTGGAATTGTAGTAAGAGAGAGAGAGAGACCTCTTAGCACTTGGTATGAGTCTCCTGGAGCTCAGATGTGCTAATTACTGCACTATTCATAAGTTCTGAGACAAGTAGAATGAATCATCTTTTTGGAGATGTCAAGAAAATGACTTCAATGTGCTATTGTCTAATTTTCAAATTTGGGTATTCAGTGTGCAAGAGTTACACAGTGGAAAAGTGGGATAACTAATCAAGGAAGAGTGTTTTGGGGAAGAAAACAGAGGAAAAGATTAATTGGATTTTTATGCTGGTAATAAAAATCATTCTTGTCCCTTATTAACTGTCTCTGCTACAAAACAGTTGTTACTCTGCAAAAATTCTTGTCACGAGTTAAAATAATTTTCTAATATCCTAGGTTGGTTTTTCCCAGAAGCAGAATGCAAGCACTTTATTGAACATATGATTTTTAGAAGAGAAAGTGAGGAGAGGAAGAGGAAGAACCCCAGAAATGCAACAGAAACAGGTTATTGGTGTGGGGATATGGACTCCTGAACCCTGAACATCATTATACCACATGGCTTAGGGTTATTCCACATGAATGGCAAGGAAGCTAATGCATTTATTTTCTAGTTCCCATTGGCTAATGGCTGATAGATGTTGCCAGAAGCATTAACTCCACCTACTGCCTGCGATGTCCCAGCAGTTCAGGGCACATTGGCCTGAAATCGAATTACCACCACTTGGATTTCTTCGGCTGAGATGTTCCTCTGCACATGTGATTCACTTGAAATCCTAGGAATTTAGAGACTTTGTTTCTCCCAGAAATAGGCCAGTTCCCTGGCTACTCTGCAATAGCTACAAGGCATATGTTGTTCTTCATTTTCCAGAGCTCTCCAGCAGCATTAAGTTCAAGTTACCTGGAGTGCTGGAGTTACCTGGAGTGCACCTTCCTAGGCTCCATTCTATCTCCTACCTCACTCCTCAACTTTTCTACCTGTACTTGGTAGGATTATCTTCAACATTACTTACCTGCACTCTAATCTTTTCTCCAGGTTCTGCTCCTGAGGAATCAGATACAACATTATTATCATTTTGGAATCTAAATGAAATACTTGGTTTTGAAACTGGTTATAGGAATATGACATTGCATCATTTTTAAAGGAAATTTTAAGGAGAAAAGCAACAATAATTTGCTAAGGATTGTTTTGGGTATAGTCTGGAGAAAGTTGAAATGTACTGGACAACTTCACATGGCATTCCTAAGCCCAGACTCTGATGGTCAGATCCTAACTGGAAGGAGTAAAAGAAGGAGCCACATGTATCCAAATATAAAAATGATTTCACGGTTTGTAACAGGTAATTAATAGCAAGGCATCCTAATTTATTCTTAATTTATAAAAAAAAAGTGGATCTTAAAACTAAAGATGAGGAATTTGTGCTTTAAAGAGAAATATGAAGCTCTGGGGGTTATGTAAGTGCCTCATCACTCACTTGCTTAATGCCTAGTTTTGATTACAAAAAGGAAATGTATATATCTAATTATTTTACTGAATGTTAAAGAACACAGTAGACTACACAAGAGCTTGTTTTTGGTGGAAAAATGTCAATGTGAAGTGGAAAATAACAGATTCTAGTCACCAAGCCTCACTCTGTGTTTTAATATTAATATGTTGCCATGTTTTTAGGACACATTGTTTCAGAAAATTAGTATCAAGTTTTCATATTTTATGAGAATACAAGGTATCATTAGCCATGAAATGTCTATTTTTGTTACTGCTAAGGGGAGCTGGAGAACTTCAAAATCATAATTGAAATAGTCCATTGATGTGGTTGCTTAGCAACAAACTTATATAAGCAGGCTAATCATTTTCCTTAAAATCTTGTTACTTTAAACTTCTTAGCTTGTTTTCAGTAGATCACCTTTCTGTAAAATGTGTTCTTTCCTTCATAGCTTTCAATGAATACTTGAATCTGAGATGTATGTTTCAGAGATCATGCCCCAAATTTGGTTTCCTTTGAACTATCTCTGTGGACCAACTTGACCTGGGATTATTGGAATTAATGAAAATTTTGTCATTAGCAAGATTTTCCTTTAAACTTCACCACTTAAATCATGCTAGGATTGTTACCAGTAGCAATTAGCTTTGATGTCAATTCAAAATGACAGGCCTTGGATTTTACAGGTGATTTCTCTCTCAACCTCCTCCTCACGCCTGAGATTTTCCACTCCCAATCACTGTGTCTATCAGGAAAGTAACTCTCAAATACTTAAGATACTAGCAATTGTTCCCTTTGTTAAGATTATAATAACAAAGTTTTTCATTTCTTTTCTTTATTGATGTTTAACTATTTTCCATGTAGGTTCACAAGGAACAATGGGTTTAGTGGACAGTGCATGAGATCTGGAGTCACATGGGCTTTGGTTAAAGCCCTTGCTGCACTGTTTACTTTTTGGGTGACCGATTAGTTTATGCCCTGAGCCTTAGCATCCTCATTTTATCTAACTAACTCTCTATCTATCTATCTATCTATCTATCATCTATCTATCTCTCTATCATCTATCAGATTTTATTTATTTGTCAGGAAGAGAAAGAGAGCAAGCAAAAGAGAGAGAGAGAGAGCATAAGCAAGGGGAGCGGTAGGCAGAAGAAAAGCAGGGGCCCCACTGAGCAGAGAGCCTGATGGGGGACTCCATCCCAGGATCCCAGGATCATGACCTGAGCCAAAGGCAGACACTTAACTGAATGAGTCACCCAGGCGTCCCAGCATCCTCATTTTAAACCAGGACCATAGAAATACATCTTATGGGGCTGTTGTAAGAATTAGGGATGAAATGTAAGGAGTACCATCTCTAGATGTAGATGCTCAAGAGAAGTGGAAGTGAAAATATGGGGAAACGTATTTCAGACATCATTTAGTTCAAGTCAGGGTAGATTGCTGTGCTATGAACCAAATATGACAGTTGGATAAATCCACTGTTGTTTTGCTTGCATTTACTGGCCAATCTTCCCAACAAACACATCTTTAGCTGTTCCTCTCTGTGAGTGACCATGGTGTGTTTGGGAGGATGCAATTTAGTATAAGACAATGTTCCCTACTCTAAAGTCAGTGTCTAGTTTTGGAGTGAAGAGAGATTAATGAATAAAATTAGCTATAAGTATGGTATTGCATATAATGTGAAATAATGAGAGATGATGAACATTTCTAGAAACATTCACCTTTCTTTATCTAGATAGCATAATTTTTAATTTAATTTATAGCCACTTAGATGCATATAGTTACATCCCTTACGAGGTTTTTATTTGACCCAGATTCACAAATTCTACTCATTTTACTCAGTCTGTATCATCTGTTTCTTATAGCGCTCTGTTCAGTTTCCTGGAAGTAAAATAGCATGACCACTGAGTAATTCCATTGAAGACCTTTTGCAAAAATGTCTATTGTCTGCTGCTATGGTAGGAAATGCTTGGTGACAGATAACCTTGGCTTAATTCACTTTCCATTACTTAATATCTGTGTGGACTCAGGAAAGTCAGTAATAGTTTTGTTGGACCTGATCTCCATCTTGACCAAATGGGAATGATAATACCCACAGTGTTGACTGAGGGAGAGAGTAAATGAGATAATGTAACAAAAATGTTTAGTACAGGGCTAGGTACAGACAAGGTGATCACTAATGTCTTCCATCATCTATCCATCACATAATAGACTTATATAAGAACTTAATATATGCCAGGCATCATTTCCCTGCAGAAATGATAAGGAGGGCATATATGCTCTCATAATAAGGGAAGAACAATATGTAAAAAGACAACTCATAACAAAAATAAGCACTGTTTTCTTTGCAGAATCCTGGGCAGGGGGGTGGGCAGCAAAAAGAGGGCCACATATTCTGTGGCACAATTCAGAAAGAGCTCAAGAAGGAAAAGACATTGGTAGTGGATCCTAGAAACAGGAAATTGCCAGGTAAATAAAAAGATTTGAATTATTGTACTGGAAGAGAAATGCTAGTATTTCATACCCCGTATTCCAATTTTTGAGTGAAAACCTGTACTTTATATGTTTAGTAGATTGTCCTTGTGAAGGGACAAATGAGAGATTTAGTGTCAGCTGATGAGCCCTAAAATCACATCCTTTTAGGCTTGGAACTCTAGTCCAAGCATTGCTGGGAATGAGGCATTTGATGGTATCGTGTCAGAAGCATCACATTTTTTATCTCCCGGAAATTATAATGTCAGAGCAATGGACTTATTGCTGCTAATGTCTCCAGAAGGTAAGAAGTAATCAGCAAATGCATGAGTTAGGCACTTGTTTTTTATCTTTCAATATTAATTTGTTTCAAGTCAGATACTCTGCCTTGTTTAAAGGCATTAGTGCCCGTGAGCAAATTAAACTAGATTTAATTTTCTCTGAACAGATATTAATTTCAGACGTCTTTATCTTTTGGAGAGGCTCAAACACCACTCACACTCTTATGTGCTGACACAAGGCTTAACAATTGTTTTAAGATAACAGAAGGTTATCATCCACAATTACCTGTGGCTCTACCCCTGTCTCATGAATTCATAAGACCCTGTTTTCTGATATTTGCTGCTAATTGCTGATCTTGGTCCTTGTCTGGTTTATGGAAGTAGCTAATTCGGGTAAACAATGACAGTTTGATCATGTTTCTGTGTTTCAGATATTAATTTATCTTCTTAGTTAATGGCATCCCAATTCCTGTGTCTGAACTAAATGTATTCATTACTTTTAGCACCCATGTATCAAAAAACTACCCATATGGTGGTTTTCATTGGGAAGGTTTGATTTAAGGTACAAATTTATCTTGTCCTAATACAGTTGTTATGTAATGCAAATGTTTAATTAAGATGGATGTAAGTCTTTAAAAAGGGTGCATGTGTGACCTTTGTGTCAAAGATGTTGCTATTATGAGTTGGTTTGTTGCAGAGCTGGTACTGGAAAGAAATAATACATTTCACTTTGGGGGACTTCCTGAGCTCTTGTGACAATGAGCTATGTAGGTCAGCCCATTGATTCTCTACTTAACAGTAGTCCTAAGACAATGATTTAGAAAGGGGCTTTTTGGAAATCATCAACTCATATTACACCATGCAGCTCTGTGGTGCATAACTTTCCATGATGACGAATTTTGCTAGAGTCCCACATCTGGTACGCCACCAGATCATGTTGGCACTGTGCTCTGATATGTGTTGTACTTCCAGAAACCCTCTGAATCGAAATCTTTCCCAGCTTTTGGCTAGTTGGTCCTTTAGTATAATTTTTAAGTGGTTCTCTTCCTATGTCATCTGGAGAACCTAAATTTCTGCATGACATCATCCTTAGTGTTTACAAAGGAAATCTTTTTTTTTTGGGTTCTATCACTGTCTACTCTTTTTAACATCTTCGCCATTCCAAAAAGGTCAGGGAAATAATTTTCATTCTTTTCTAGCCACTCCTTTTTCTCATTCTCAAGTCATGGTCACTTTCACCTATCCCTGCCTTCATTTCTACTTTGAGTAAAATTACTGCTTTCCATGGCTGTTCTTGGAGGATATATCCTGATGTAAGACCTGTAACAAGATTTTTATAAAGATGATAACTAATGTCAGGGTGGTAAATTATAAATAATTTTCTCCAAATTCTTGAGCATTATTATTACTTCTAATTAAAAGGCATCCCCACCAAAAAAAAAAAAAAAAAAAAAAGGAAAAAACCCAACAAAACTTATATCTTTTGCAATATGGTAGAGTGGTTAAAGGCAGGGGATTTAAAGTCTGGTTCAAGATGGAATCTCAAATCTATCCACTTCTTTGCCCTGTGAACTTGGGAATGTTACCTAATCTCTGTAGTCCCCAATTTTATCATTTTCACAGTGTAGATGGGAGGATCAAATAAGATTAATACACTGAGTGGCACAAACTAAGTCTCCAAATAGTAGATATTTTTATCATTATAGTCCATAATCTCTTATCTGCAATTTTAAAACCCCAAAGCTCTGAACATCAAAATAATTTTCTTAAGTTTGATGTCAAAACTTATTTGGAAACTTGGAACTTTGGAAACTTATTGACCTAAACAGATTTGAGGCTACTTACAATTTACTTAGTATTACTATTCATTCATTTTTCTGTGGAAGTATTATGATTGTTGATTTTGGGGTATGCAATAATGTACAGAATACCTTTTTAAAATCTATGATCTGAATTCTGAAGTATCTATGATCTTCAGGCTTTCTTGAGAAAGTCTAACATATGACCCCACTATTTCTTTTATTTCACTCAGAAGTTGTTATTCATAATGGTCCCCAGGATGTCACAGAAATCATTGCTATGGTTCGATGAAGGGCAATGCTTGTACAGAGAATTGTCTACATTGACATATTCCCCTTTTCCAGAGATCCTGAGAGCATTTGAGATAAGGATGAGGTCACTTCTGCACTTTTTATGGCATTCATGTCATAAGGTTTTCATACAAGTCAATTAATAGAATAAAATAGAACTGTTCTAAGTATGAAAACCAAATTGCTTCATGCTAAAAAAATTCTAATTTTTGAGTGGCCTTTGCCTAACTTATGACACTTGGAAAGGCAGGGTATTTTCTGGTTTCCCTTGCACATTGCTCTTTGGTCTCTTCTGGGGAGTCTTATAAAGCAGGGTCCTTGGATATGGGATTGAAGAGCTTTAAGCAGCCATAGGCAACTGGGTATAAATTCAGTGGCCCTTAGCTCCTTGTGTTACTTAAAGTGCACCATGAAAATCACAAAATCACAATTCCTTTTTTTCACTGGTTGCTGTTTTTTTTTTTTTTTTTCCTTTCCCCTTCCTCCTTCACGACCCTTTTTGGGGGCTTTCCCTTTCATATGTTTTGTTTTTGGTCTTGCCTGTGGTCAAAGGTTTTTGTCTCCATTCATGTACCTCTAAGAAGTTTATTAGTTAAGTATTGCTGCATAACAAATTCCTCAAAATTTCATGGCTAAAAACAAAAAACATTATTGGTGAGTGTTTCTGATTCAGACTCTCATGAGTTTGCAGCCTGGATGTCATGTGGGTCTGCAGTCCTCTGAAGGTTCAGCTGAGGCTGGAGGGTCACTTCTAGGCTCACTCATGTGATTGTTGATCAGAGCTTTTAGATCCTCTTCATACAGGCCTCTTTGTAAGCACTCATCTGGAGTTCCTCACAGCATGGTGGCTGTGTTTAAAGAGCAAGCTTTCTGAGAGATAGCTCCATAATGGCCATATCATCATTTACGAGCTATCATCAAAAGCCATGCAATATATTTTCATCTTTTTTTTTTTTTTATCAAAGCAGTTCAGAAGATGGAAGATAGACTCCACCTTTTACTGGGGAGTGGGAAAATTCTAGAAGAGAATGTTGAAATATGGAAAAACTGCTGTGGCAGAATTTTTAGAAAGTATTATCTGCCACACTGAGGATTTTCTACATCGTAAAGTACTCAAACCAGCCAAGATATACGGAAATCCATTTAGGCCAGGACTGAGGGGTAGGAAGGAGGGGTAGAGTAGAGGGAGGACCACTGAATAGTCTCTACAATGTAAAGGTAAATAGCTGGGCTTTCTTCTTGTTCCATTTTAGCTACCATCTTTCCTATTTGATTACCTGCCTCTTCAAAGACAAGATAATGTAAAGTTAAGAAATGCATCCTTCTACTCGGTTTTATTAGTTATAAATTCCCCAGCCTTATTTTCTAGGGAGATAATTAGAAGTTAGGTGTTGAGATCATCATTCTTTATTACTCAGCTGGAATAGCCTGAAGTTTACCTTAAAAAGTTATTTTTCCCTGGGTTAAGTGCTGATTAGAAATGACTGATATGAGATCACACCATATTCTTTTTTCAAAACTCTGATTACTAAATATAAGTGAAATAGAGGCCCATTACAGAAGTAATGTTAATGCATGAGAAAATGCCAGGGGAATAATATAGGACCCATATCATAGAATTTCTTAGGGTGAAGTATGCTATGTATATCTATGTACATAGGGATAGGCTTTGGCTTAGAGTATGACTTAAATCTACCATAAACATAGTTCTTTAAAAAAATTAGCTGAGAGAAATAGTCCCCCTCTAACCTCACTATTTTCCTCTCAAACTGGAGCGAGGCCCAAAGTCCCTTTTAACCAATTCTGTTCTAAGATAAAAGGCTCTTCCTAGAGCTCATTCAGGTTCTGTGTCTTAAGACTGCCTAATTAGGTGAAAAATTCTGTATGAAGAGGTCTTATTGCTTACCTGGAGGACAAGGCAACGGAAGGACTGACTGGGAAGAATCCTTATTTCTGCCATATTAATCAAACTGTCTATTTAGGATGTCCGTATTATTGGTGATTAATCTTGTCCTTGATTGGCAAAAGCTGTACTAATACTTTTTAATATGTCCTTTCCTACCCATCAAACACTTCAATGAAAGCTCTCACTAATTTATTCTGTGCATATGTAATTTGTGTCTATATAAAGCATCTCTGAGCAAGGTAAGCAGCCAGCATGGTAGCTACTTGAATTTTAAGCTGGGAATTGTGTAAAAATATGTGGTAAACTAGGAAAGAAAATCAAGTGGAAGGATGAAAGGGAAAATGTCCTCATACAGGAATATTGGAACCTTGGTTATTTAGAAGATTGACAACTGTTTACTAGGGAATGGCTCAAACTACCCTCCTGACAACTTCATTACGTTGGGACTGAGAACAGTTGGACATCAGCCTCTGCGGCCTTTATATAATTGCTAAAGCTGTATGTTGGAACATTTCCCCGCTACTGCCTGCAGCACAAAGTCTGTCTTCCTAATCCTGTCTTCGTAGACTTCTAAAGACATGGACCCACCACCAACACTGTGATACCTGATCTCCACACACTTCCCATTATGGCCAGTCCTGTAGTCCCTTCCAGGATGGTTTTCTTGCTGTTTCATAGGCCATGCTCCAAGCTCTGGCCCATGCTGCTCCCCGTTTGCTCTTAGGAACAATGCAACATTTATTGAGTACATGCTCTGTACATGACTGACAGATGGAAGAAGCAGTCTCTGCTTTCAAGAAGCTCACTGGTTAGGAAAATAAACATTCACTTTTGAAGATGCAAGTATCTCAGCTTAGGTTATGTAAGAGTCAGTTTTTAAATATTAATATACACTGTTTGTTTTTTTTTTAAAGATTTTATTTATTTATTTATTTGACAGACCGAGATTACAAGTAGGCAGAGAGGCAGGCAGGGAGAGAGAGGAGGAAGCAGGCTCTCTGCGGAGCAGAGAGCCCGATGCGGGGCTCGATCCCAGGATCCTGGGATCACGACCTGAGCCGAAAGCAGAGGCTTTAACCCACTGAGCCACCCAGGCACCCAGATTGCATATTGTATAATAATAGTAACACAGTAATAATTATCATAACTACACCTTACAGTTCTATATCACTTTTAGAATTTTAAAATAAGACATCCTATTATCTCATTTGATTCTGTGGCAACTTTTGCTTCTATATTTTCTTTTATGTATTATGGATTAATAAATTAAAGCTCAAATAACATACAATAAAATTGTAACCTAGGAAGTATATTCTAGAGATGGGAGTAAAACACATATGACCTGAAGATTACTGCGTTCTCTTTCCACTAAACCATACCTTTCTACTTACTGGTTGACTAAGGCCAGTATTCTAAAGAAAAGGGAATTGGTACTAGGTGAAGGAGAAAATAACTTTTAGATCATGGCACAACAGTTCTGGGTAGAGTGCTCTGTGTCACTGATACAGTGTGAGGACAATGGTATCTGGTGGTCCGGGGTAGTTAGCAAATTTAACTGTATCTATTAAAAATGTTGCTTAGGGTCAGGCCTGTGTTTCAAAGATAGGAATGGGATCTTTCTCTTTTCTACCTCCTTTTATTTTGAAATTTAGCTATAATATTTCCTGCTCTTCGATCCCCACACTCAGACCAATGGTTAATTGTAATTCTAATTTTCTTTTACAGATGGGTTAAGGGAAACTTTGTGCATCAATAAAGGGACACAACAACCATGTATAATTTTGGTTCTATGTAAAAATTCATATTTAGTTTCCAATGATCCTTTCTCAAGTGAAATGTTCTCCCTCCCTTTTCTTTGTAAACAGTTTCTGTTCTTAAATCAGGGCCTACCTTATACCACTCTTGCATCATCCTAGGTGAGTTTTTAAAATTTTTAAAATTTTTTAAAATCTCTTTAGTTGGCTGATTGAATTCTTAATTTCAAGATTCTATTACTCTCTTTCTGTCCAGTAACATAAAGATTTAGGGAAAAGAAGTGATTGTGGTGAAGTTGCTGCTTTCTACCGAATGTTTCATCTTCTCCCTCGGACACAGGGGTCTGTACTTCTCCAGTCCTTTGAAGTTAGCCATGGTCATGTGACTCGGTCAATAAACAGAGAAGTAATGAGGTCCGAGAAGAAGCCTGGAGATTCGGTCTATAATTTGCCATGTGGTTTTCCTCTGTCAGGGTGACTGACAAGGCTCTAGGTTGGCAGCTGCTCCATCAGCCCCCATCAACAGTCCCCATCAATGAAGGAGAAATAAATTTAGTGCATTACACCACTGAGATGTGGGGGTTATTTGTTATTGCAACATAACCCAGCATATGTTTTATATAAACTCTGAATTACCTAAAGGATAAGCCAACTAAAGAAATGGTTGTAGGGGAGCTTGGGTGGCTCAGTGGGTTAAAGCCTCTGCCTTCGGCTCAGGTCATGATCACAGAGTCCTGGGATCGAGCCCCGCATCGGGCTCTCTGCGCAGTGGGGAGCCTGCTTCCTTCTCTCTTTGCCTGCCTCTCTGTCTACTTGTGATCTCTGTCTGTCAAATAAATAAATAAAATCTTAAAAAAAAAAGAAATGGTTGTAACACCTGACAGAAAGCAAAGCAAAACAAAAATCCTCCCTACAAAACAAACAGCAACAACAGCAACAAGCTCAAAACTCATCTTATTAATCAGAACCATAAAACCTTTCAGTGTTCGCCTCCTGGGGTAAGAAGTCCTTCAATGCTCTATGGTCAGTGAAAGATACACAGACTCTTGACACTGACATTGACATTGGCACTGACCTTTTGTTGTGTATCAGTCATTGCGGCACAGATGTAGATGTTCCTTTAAAGTAATAGTGTGGGCTTGCTTTATTCACCAAACAAGCTGCCCTTTCCAGAGTCTTGTCTTGGCCTTTTTTTTTTTTTTTTCCCCAAACTGACTTCCTAAAGGGCTCTAATCTCTGTACTGTTACACCCTGGGTGTGCTGCTCTGGAGTGTAGGCAATACTGTCTATTCAAGGAGAACTATACCCAGGGATTTCTACAACCCTCAACGCCCCCCTCCCCCACTTTGTTTCTTTTTTGCTCCTACTTTCTGACTATGCAAATAAAAAGGCAGTGATTAGAGGAAAGAAATGTTGATTAATCACCACAGTTAAAGATTCATGACTTCTACCTGAATATTAGCCACATCAAACTTCAATGATTTAAAAGGAGAAAACTCAGTCCTCAAATCATCAGTGTCAATCATCAAATGTCAAATGTCTAAAATTACTTGATGTTATGAGTTTTTGAGTTTAATGGGAATCCGTCACCTTCTCTTTAACCTCTATTTTGGGGACTAGCGACAGAAGAGATTTCAAAATGAGGCCTATAATTTATATTGTGGCTTTACCATTTCCTAGTTTTTTACTTTGGTCAACATTATTTAAGCTCTTTGAGCTTCAGTTCTCTCATCTGTACAGATAATACCCACTTCAAAAGGGAAAAAAAGGTCAACATACCAAACCTAGCAGACATGAAGAAGTCAGTTTTCTGTTTCTTTCTGTTTTCCTCAGCTCCCAATTTATTGTGTTATTGTTTACATTGTGATTTACACTAAAAAAACCCTAGAAATTGTATTTTAAAAAATATAATGCCTGGGGCACCTGGGTGGCTGAGTCAATTGAGCCTCCAACTCTTGGTTTCTGCTCAGGTCATGATCTCATGGGTGCTGGGATCCAGCCCTGCCTCAGGCTACGTGCTCAGCGGGGAAGTCTGCTTGGGGTTCTCTCCCTCTGCTCCTCCTCCCACTGCCCCCTCTCTAAAATAAATGAGTCTTACAAATATGTATAACAGCTATTCACTTTAAATTGTTAATATAATATATACTAACATATTTTTTCCATTTCTCTAACATTTCAAAATTTTAGGCTGTGCCTGTTCTGAGCAGAAAGAAAATAGCAAACTTAATACCAAAGCAAATTAAACACTAGTGGCTACATTGTTTTCAGTGCAAAATATAATCTAAAATAAATGCAAAAGCTTTCTTCCTATAAGACCTCTTTGGCTTATAACAATTATTCATAAAGCCCTATGTGATACTAGTAGAGTAATGAGCCCATTTCTGTGGAAATATACTCATTTCTATTCAGCTTGCTAGTTCCCAGGGGAATTATGAATTGCTTTCCTAGTTTGAACATGTAGTTCATGAATCTCAAGGAAAAAAATATGTATCAGGAGTCAATAACTGTTTACCTTTAGATATCGAGACAACTGTTCAAACAGTTTGGAAAAGAATGAAAGAAATGAAAATTGAAATACTTGTTATTTCTGGACGTAACTGCAATTCCTACACTCTCTTAGTAACACAACCTTCCTAGGATGAAGATAAAAGTGCGGCTGGGGAGATGGCAGTGGGAATCTGGACAGCCATGGTGAAGCTGTTGTTAAATATTCAGATGCATTGCTTTTGTCTTCTGACCTCTTTCATGTTTTTATGGGACATGGATAGCATGAGTGATTCACAGAGACCAAAAAGGGAATACCACCAATTCTGGTGGACTACGTGTTGCCCCAGATTTATAAATGGCTGGTCCATAGGCAGGCCACGCTTTGTAAAATCTCGTAGTTGAATCTGGTAGAAGCACATTTTCTCTCCAGCTCTTCACATGCCCAATTACTCCCTGCTGTGCTCCACATTAGTGCTGCCCTCATTTACATTATTAGGCTCAAGTATGGGGTGTTTGAATTGAGATCCATCCCATCTTCTCTTCTGTTACTGTGCAGCAGCCATCTGTCTTGCTATTGATGGCCAGCCTCTGCCCTTGTCTTCTGAACCCCTTCTCCTCTCTGCTACTCACATGCTTTGCTCCTACAGCTACTCCCTCTTTCTCCTTCATCAATCTCTCATCCTCTATTGGATTTTTCCATTCAGTATAAAAACATGTTCTTTGTCCTCCCACTTCCATAGAAAGAGTATGCCCAATTTTAGCTTGAGCTCATATTCTGATTCTGTCTCTATTTTATATGGGTACTTCATATTCCCTGCTGGATGCTAGGCAGCCTCTGCCAGGAAATTATACAAATATTGGCATGAATGACACTTGGGCCCTAATATGATATGAAATAACATTTATTATTCACGAAATAAAAAAGCAAAAGGATTCCCCAAGGATAAGGGCTCAGGTTCAGTCTGACTGAAGCAAGTACACAGCACAGTGGGTAACTTTGGCTTTTATTGATTTTGTGGGGTTGTGAATGCTGGATGGGGTTTGTTTGGGTTGAATTGACCCATCAGCAACAAGGGAGAGAGCTTGTGAGCTTTGTTATCCACTGGCCCAGCTGTGGAACAATAGGAACAGGGGGAGAGTTGGGGTGAGAAAGCTGTCAGTGGTCAAACATCTTAAGGAGTCCTTCTCTTTAACATACCCTCTTTCACTCTTCCCTTTTAATATGAAACTTTTAATTAATGAATTTATTTGAGAGACAGAGCACACAGAAGCGGGGAGAGGGGCAGAGGGAGAGAGAGAGAAGCGGACTCTGCTGAACGGGAAGTCCAATCCTAGGTTCAATTTCAGGACCCCAAGGATCATGACCGGAGCAGAAGGCAGATGCTAAGAAACTGAGCCACCCAGGTGCCCTCACAATTGCCTTTGAGTTTCCAATATTCCACCAAAAAGATTCCTGCTGAAGTCATGTAGGATCTTCATGTCACCAAACCCAATACCAATTGTTTGTGCTCATCTTACTGGATCACCCAGTAGTCTTTGACCCATATGACCACTTAACTGCTCTTTATACATTCTCCTGTCTCTTTTCTTCTATAGGTTTCTCCCTATTTTCCTGGTTACTCTTCTCAGTCACCTTCATGTGATGCTTCCTTTTCTGACCTGAAAATATTGGGGTCACTTAGAAAAATCTGTCCTCTTTTCCCTTTTATGTCAGCCCCAATGCCATAGCACATATAAGTTCTTTTTGTGGTTTTAAATATCTGTATACCAATGAAAGTTTATGTCTCCACTTAGATATTTCATATAACTTTCAAGCTTAAAATCTAGGCTATGCTAAAGCTTTATTTGGTTTTCTCATAGACATCTGAAACATAGAACTTCTGAAGGAAAGTCCAGTTTCCCTTCCAATATGTGTTCCTCCTTTAATTTTCTCTGTTTCAGTAAATGACATCACCAAGCCTTCATGACTAAAGCCAGAAATCTAGAATTATTATTGATTATCCCTTCCATTCCCTCATCTCTCAAATGTACTCCGTTAGCACCTTTCATTTCTCCACCCCACAAGATAGCTCATCCTGCCTATTCTGTCTATCTTTAGTCTAGGAGAGGAAGCTGTCACTTGCTCTAAGTCATCATCCTTCTGCCCAGGGTTACTGTGGGAGCCCCTCAACTCATATCCATATTTCCATTTCTTTCCCTCCAGTCCAGCTTCTCAGAGCAGTCAGAGTGACCTTTAAGAAATAAAGTATATCACATCACTCCTCTGCTCAAATCCCCCCAGTGGCTTATTGATCCACTCAGAGTGAATTCCGGACTCCCTGTCATGACACACAGTGCCCTCTGTGTAGCTGTCATGGTTATGTAATCATTCTGCATTATACATTATTTCAAATGCTTTTTAAGCACTCATTTATCTAATCTTCACACCAGCCCTGTCATCTAAATATTATTTTCTCCTTCTTCTCCTTTGCCTTCTCCTTCTTCTTTTAGCTCAGGAAATGAACCATGGAGATGTTAAGTAACCCACCTAAGGGGATACAAATAGAAAATGGTGGAGCCAGGATTCAAATCCAGGTCATCTGGTAGAGCCACCACATATTACTGCTTCTCATGGGCAAAGGCATGAACAGAGAAATGAGAGAGATTTCTTAGTGAAGCATGAAATGAATGGTCATTCAACCATTCTGAAATTCATCCTCAGAAGCAAAGCTCCCGCATCATAGGTCAGGACTAAGAAGCTTTGGCAACTCTCTGCAGCATGCTTTTGATGCCAGCAGTGGGTCTGGGTTTAGCCTGAACAATCCTTTCCTTCTTTTTTTTTCATCCAAGCATATGATCAGCATGGCAACCCGTGGAGTCCCGCTTGACAGTTTTGTGCTGCTTGCAAATGGCACAGCCAGGACGGCAATGCCAAAATGAGACTGAGTGTGTTGCGATGTGCTATGTAAATTGTCATGGGCTCTAGCCGAATTGAAATCACCTTTCCTGTCAAGATATAAAGTGTCACCATTGCCCCCAGCAGCAATTTTTTGGCACACCTGCCAATCCCACTGATAAGTCCTAAAATGGTAGGTCATCAGAGTCAATAAAACGTTGATTTTGAGTTCTCTTTGGTGCAGGACAAAATGCAGGATGTAGACTGAATGAGACCCAGTCCCTGCTCTTAAGGCAAGTGGAAGAGACAGGATATTTTTACTAAATATAATGAAAGTCAGTTTGTGAGAATGTTATGAAAATACACAAAATGCTGTCAGAGCACGAAAAAGGGAATGATTAATTCTTCCAGGGGAAATAGGGAGGCTTCGTGGAGTTAGAGGATGGGCACTAATGAATTCAACAAATATTTATTGAATTTTTACTGTATTTTGGACTCTGGACTGGGTACATCATCTATGTAATGGAATTAATTTAAGCCAGGTAAGGAAAAGAAAAATGTAATCTCTCAACTTTTCTCCATATTTATTTCCCGAGACTGGGCAAATTTTGTCCAGTTTGGTAATTCTACTTGTTTACAGCATATACATATCTTGGTAGGGATGGGCAGAAACTAGAAAGGGGGAAGCCAGGGGCGTCCAGCTGACTCAGTCGGTAGAATGTGCAACTCTTGATCACGAGGTTGTGAATTTGAGCCCCAAATTGGGTGTAGAGATTACAAAAAAAAAAAAAAAAAAGAAAGAAAGAAAGAAAAGGGGAATCCTGTTGCTTCTGCTTTTGATTTGGAGAGAATATCCAGGTACAAACCATTCTTCATCCTCCGGGACTGAGATTGTTAATATACATGTAATATTCTGGAAATTCCAGCTGGAACATGGCATTGTAATTGTTAATAGGAAAATAATGCTGCACACAGGCTTGACAACATTTTGAAAATAGTCTCTTTTCATTATTGCTGTTTAATTTTTTTTCTTATTAAGTGAATATCTTGCTTTTCCTCCAAAGTTTTTCTAGTACATTCTGTAATTACATAGTGCCTTTGTGTAGTTAAGATGAGAAATACCTGCTTTGACATGCTTTTGAACTAGACATAGTAGTTATTCTGGGAGGTAGTCAGGAGGCAAAAAAGGAAATAACTGCAAAGACAATAGGATAAATGGAAAGAGCAAACCGAAGCTGGTTTTGTGCCATACTTAGAATCCCATTCAAATCAACTTCCTGACCTTCACTATATCTGCCAGCTAATGGTAGAGGACGTGAAGGAAGAAAGTTTGAGGAAAGGGTCTTGTAATGCTATTTTTGTAGGAAATCCTATGGCCAGCACTGTTGCTTCAGTCCATCATTTTCAGGTTCACTCTTTCAGATGTTAGAGTCCAGATCAATGATATCAATTCAGCTGCCTTGGCTAGTACGGAGTCCTCTTCCTTCTTCATTGGCCTGGAAACAGTGTGTTTGGCACCTGGTTTGGTATGGTTCAGTAACTTTTCAAGGACCTAAACTCCCTGGATTATGCACTTACTCTTCGGTATGTAAATACAATTTACCGCTTGCCCCTAAATATCGGTGGGAGGTCAGGAATAAAAACACAATCACTCCAAAAAGATATGCTATGGGCTGGTTCAGAACACTCTGGATTCAGAAAATTCTTTCAATCCCTGCTAGCGCCCTCCCTAAGTAGCACTAACTTGGGAAAGCTAATGTTTCTAAGCCACATCTTCTTTGTGTGCACATTGAGACCCATCAGACCTTACAGTGTTGAGAAAATAAAACAAGATAATCTACATAGAGAAGTGATTGGCATGCAGTTAGGACTTTGCTCAGCGAAGGGTGAAATATAATGACAGTGAGTCCCAGGGTCAGAATCAGTCCTTATCATTTCTACTGATTGTGTTAATTACTCTAGCTGAGTGGGGTAGTGCCACAACATCAGGTCATGCCACCCAGACCCCCTTTTAGGAACTAGGCATTTATTCCTAAGTGGTTGGCAGTGTTGACTTCCGATGGCTCAGGACAACATCCCTCTCTGAGAATCACCCTCTGATGAAGGAAGCTGGCTTGACCCTCTGCAGGAGCAGCCCATAGCCAGTGATTGAAGACTGGGGGCAGTACAAAGGCTCAGACTCTTGTCTCAATAAGAACATCTCTGGAGGACTTCCAAACTCAAGAGCTTTTTGAATGATTGGTGAGGCTGCAGCTAGAACTGTATCTCACTTTGTCTTTGCTCAATCCTGCTTCCTCTGCTACCCGACAGTTGTTCCTCAGAACACATTCCAGTAAGCCTCCTGGATGCACATCTCAGCATCTGAGAGTCTCTTTTCTCAGGATCTCAAGAAGGACAGGAGGCATCTCTTTTCCCACACCATGCATCCTTCCTGAAAGAAGGTACAGGGTTCTCGAGGTGGAGCTTCCCAGAGGGCTAGTGTTAACAATGGTCTACTGTCTAAAGAAGAGAGGACTATTTTGTGGGTGCCATCAGAATGGTTCTTTCCTCATTTTCCCAAAAATTCCAGGCTTCCCCAAGCTTTTCTGTATTTTTTGTCCACACAGGTTTGTTTACCTCAGACTAATTCATTGCTTTTTTCTCTCTACCTAGGTGAGCAGGGCTAGAAGTTGAAGAGAAGACAGCTTCTTCTGACATCAATTCCACATGTTCCTTCATCCCACTGTTCTTTAAGAAGAAGTGACAGACACTTTACTGAGACAACATAAGGAGGACTGAATGAGGAAATAGAATGTGAATCCCCGAAAGACTGCCTGTCTTTTGGGCTGTGATTTTGAAGTGGCTTGAGTGTTACCTGGCAAGACCACAATAGGCTTTTGAAAAAGACAAGCAGACTCACTTTTGTTAAAGCTCTAAGTAGCTTGAATCAGTGCTAGGCTGCCAAAGATCGGCTAACTTTAGGCGATACCCAGGGCCTTTCGCTTCAGAAGGTCTCCCTGTTAGGTGAACAGTTTTAAGTAAATCATAGAAATAAATCCTTGTTCAGTGTCTGTACACCACACACAGGACATTGTTTTTGTCATTCTGAGGTTTCCCAAGGATGATTCCTGCCTTTGAAAAGTCTAGAGTTTTGGCGGGAGTCCTAACAGATATTGCCATAAAATATTTCAACCACTTGACTTCAAATGTTTTGAAGACAATTCCAAAATCATGATGGCTTCAAATTATGCCAGCCAGGCCACCATTACCATCTGCTCTAAGTGGTCTGGTATGCAGCCTTTATAAGGTGAGCAGATTTCTTAGTATTTTAGCTGGCTTAACCGAATATTCTCATCCACAAAAGTAGATGGCTGCGGGTTTTTGTTGTTGTTGTTGTTGTTGTTGTTGTTGTTGTTTTTATTTTTACCTTCTTGAATATCCAAATCTGTTTCTGAGGCAATTAAGAGCAAATTGACTGAAATGCTATAGCAAGTGTCTAGTTCGGTGAAAAAAAAAACAAAACGTCCAGCCACGAAGAACTTCAAAAGTCAGGGGAAAAAGTCTGCTTTCAGATAGAAGTATTTTCCTTGGTAATCTGACATACAAACTCTATCAGCGACTATTGGACTCTTAAATCTTTCCAAGTGTTATGTGTTAAGGAAAATAGGAAAGTTATTAAACTTGTGCCTATAGGGAAATATGAATCATAAAAATACAATCAACTAGAATTAAAATCTTCAATTTTATATAATTTATGTTGAGAGGAGCAACACTAAAAACAAAATTTATTGAAAGAAAAAACAGTAAATGAAGTCATCCTCAGGCATAGCATAGATAGTCTGCCCTTTGGAGCATTCCTAACTGCACAGGAGTGGGTAATAAGTCTTGGTATGGATTTAAGGCCATGTTGATGAACCAAACAGAAAAATTTTCAAAAGAAAAATATTGTGTATTATAGTGCTTTTAAAAGTTGTTGCTGTTTCTTTGAAGCAGAATTTCTTATCAAATTAAATTTTATCTGAAATACCCATTTCTATATCAGGTAAAAGTCATGGTTTAGTAAAATACAGTTCCCAAAATGTGTTTAGTAAAATGTATTTAAATGTCCTCATTAAAGAGTTTCAGATGAACTTGAAAATTTAATTCGACATCCAAATTTTTATTTTATGTTAACTACATAATATGGAGAAAATTGCCATTCATACAGATATGTAGCTGAACATGATGGTTTCTGTCTTTATTTTTTTAAATAACACCTTGTGATCATAGTATACTTTCAAGCGGATATGAGAAGAAACATTATCGTTGGAGGTTTGCCATGAAACAATTTAACCTGGCAACAACCATTAACGTATTGGTTTTCTCTAATGTACTGTAATTTGGGATTTGTGTGTATATGTTATATAATAGTTTTAAAAACTGGTTTAAAAACCCAAAAATAAAATTTGAATGAAACATTTATAGATATTTGAAACCCTTCTTCCAAGAATTTGCCAATCTCTATTATAACACACAATGACAATATCAAAGCAGTGACGCCTTCCTACCCCGGGGGATTAAATGAATGAACAGATATACTGTGCGAGGGTTGGATGTAAATTGGGCCTTTCATCAATAATTTTTCTTCTCTTTTCCTTTTTAAAAAATCCTGACTCTACTACTGACTTTCAATGTCACCTAGGACTGTTTATTTAACCTTAATGAAATTCCTTTTCCTCATCTGTAAATTGGAAATAATATCTACCTAATTGGTTATCATGAGAGTAAATTAAGGTAACAAATAATACATTCTTTCTTTTTTTAATTGTGCATTGTTATTAATATTATTATCTGTCAAATTATAAACCCAGTTTATAATTTGACCCTGCAATTGCACTACTGGGTATTTACCCCAAAGATACAGATGTGGTGAAAAGAAGGGCCATCTGTACCCCAATGTTTATAGCAGCAATGGCCACGGTTGCCAAACTGTGGAAAGAACCAAGATGCCCTTCAACGGACGAATGGATAAGGAAGATGTGGTCCATATACACTATGGAGTATTGTGCCTCCATCAGAAAGGATAAATACCCAATTTTAGTATCAGCATAGATGGGACTGGAGGAGATTATGCTGAGTGAAATAAGTCAAGCAGAGAGAGTCAATTATCATATGGTTTCACTTATTTGTGGAGCATAACAAATAACATGGAGGACATGGGGAGATGGAGAGGAGAAGGGAGTTGAGGGAAATTGGAGGGGGAGATGAACCATGAGAGACTGTGGACTCTGAAAAACAATCTGAGGGTTTTGAAGGGGCAGGGGGTGGGAGGTTGGGGGAGCCAGGTGGTGGGTATTAAGGAGGGCACGTATTGCATGGAGCACTGGGTGTGGTGCATAAACAATGAATTCTGTTACACTGAAAAGAAATTTTAAAAAATAATAAATTAGTAGGAAAAGAAAAAAAAAAAAAAAAAAAAAGAAACACGAAGTGCTATCCCCCTTTCTGTTCTCTACAGTGTACTATCCCCCTTTCTGCTCTCTACAGTGAGCAAGGGAAAAGTTCATTTGCAACAGAAGTCTTTATAGAACCATCATCTGTAAGGGAAACCAGGGTATATTACAGTGTGTTTCTTGCATTTTAGTCTGAACATTTGTAACTAAGTCATTGAAATTTAGCTAACCTAATGAAATTTGAATAAAATGAAGACTGGATGGCCTTGAAAGGGGTAGATGTTTATAAAAGGGTGACATGAAACTCAAAGACTGTGTTTTTTTTTTTTCTTAAAGATTTTATTTATTTATTTGTCAGAGAGAGAGGGAGAGAGAGTGAGTGAGCACAGGCAGACAGAGTGGCAGGCAGTGGCAGAGGGAGAAGCAGGCTCCTTGCTCGGGAAGGAGCCTGATGTGGGACTCGATCCCAGGACGCTGGGATCATGACCTGAGCTGAAGGCAGCTGCTTAACCAACTGAGCCACCCAGGTGTCCCTCAAAGACTGTGTTTATAGCTGCCAGCAGCTCTTTTCTGCCTGGATGCCACAGAGGTGTCTCTGAAAACACACCCTTTGCCTGAGACTCCCCAAGAGTTCTTAAGTCACTATGGAAGTAAAAAGCCTGGCAGTTTGATTTGACTTCCTTTTCTTACTCCCATAATTAGTCACTTGCCAAGTCCTACTGAGGTCCCTGCTTAACCATCCCAACTCCTACCACCTAGTTTTGGTCTTTAAATATGTTCTTCCAGAATTAAATCAATAGTCTCCAAATTCACGTTTTCTACCCTCTGCAAATCTGAGCAAGACACATAGATGTCTTTTCCTCAAAACACATAGATGTCTCAGTTATAGCCTATGAAATGAAGTCTAAGTTTTCAGGATCTGGTCCCTGCATCTCCCTCAGGCTTATTTTTCACTACTCTCTATATCAAACTTACTCCATATCGACAGTGTAGTTCTGAGTACACACAACGTGGTTTCATTTCTATGTCTTTGGATTTCTTCCTTCTTTCATCTGGATCACCCAGCTCACATACCAGTAAATTCCAGGAAGTCTTTTCTGAGTGCTCTGTCTCTCCCTCATCGGCCTCCTTTTGAGTTAGTTTAGGTCCCTTCCCTAAGGTCCCATAGGTCCCTATTCATCCCCTTCCACTGTACTTATGATAGGACTTTGTGGTTCTTTATTTAGGTATCTGTATCCTTCGGTGAACTCCTGGAAGAAAAGATACTGTGTTTCACTGATTCAGTGTCTAGGATACTTCCTGGCTCCTAGGAGTCAGAGGAAAAAATGTATTTGTCACACATGAAATAAGTTAACGTATGGGTCACAGATAGTTGTATTATCTCAGTGAAGTCACAAGTTAGTCAATAATGGATTGCATCTATTAGCACTTCGGGTTTCTTAATTTTAACCACAAACTTTTAACCACAAACTCTACAGTGTTTCTTTTACCCCGAGGGTTGTCTTTAGACGATCCCACATCCATCCTCTATAGTAGTGGGAAGTGTCTGTTTATTGGAACTAAATAATTATGGACGGCTGCATGGGGTCTATGTCACAGTGGGTGGCCCATTTAATAGGTAAAGCATAATGTTTAATTGATGGGGTTAGGCCATAGTATAATTTGACTTTCTCAGCCGGAATTTTCTTGGCATGTTCAGAGGGATATCCAAGGCAGACTGTATCTTTATATTCCTGAATTTTTCCTGAGCTCTTTGAAAGAGTATACTCGTACAATTGTTAGAGTTGAGGAGATAGTGGTGGTGAGTTTATATGAAAAGGAGATTTTTTTCCCCCTAGAGAGGGGGAGAGGCAGAGGGAAGGGCAGAGGGAGAGGGAGAGAGAAAATCCCAAGCAGACTCCCCGCTCAGCATGGAGCCTGACATGGGGCTCCCTCTTAGGACCCTGAGATCAGGACCTGAGTTAAAATCAAGAGTCAGATGCTTAGCCAACTGAGCCCATGGTACCCAGGTACCATGAAAGAAAGATTTGAAAACACTCTTTTACTCTTCTACCATGCTTTGGTGAATCTGGATAACGTAAACCCCCAATAAAGCCATAGTAGGAATATAACTGGACAGAAAAAGTCAAGAAATGACAGCTCAGATCAGCCCAGAAATGGAAAGATTTAGAACAAAATCATTAACAAAATCACATTAACAAAATCATGAACAAAATCACTATTAAGTAAATAAACAAACAAAACCCATGATTAAGAAATGCTGCACTCTCCATCGTTCAAGAAGGTAGCTGGGAGTAAACGTGCTGTATTTCCTCTTTTGTACCCACCACTCTCTAATCTACTTTTTATGTTATTCATATCTGTCTCCTTTGTAATGTAAACTCCAAATGCAGAGTAAACTCCATAAGGATAGGGGTTTGGTCTGCAATGTTTGGTCCTGTATCCCCAGTGCTCAACACCGCCAAAAGAATAATTTAAAAATGGGTAGAAGACATGAACAGATATTTCCCCAAAGAAGACATACAGATGGCCAATGGACACATGAAAAGATGCTCATCGTCACTTATCATCAGGGAAATGCAAACCAAAACTACAATGAGATATAACCTCACACTGGTCAGGATAGCTAAAATCAACAACACAAGAAACAACAGGTGTTGGTGAGGATGTGCAGACAAAAAACCCTCATGAACTATTTATTGGCGGGAATGCTAACTGGTGCAGTCACTGTGGAAGACAGCATGGATGGTCCTCAAAAAGTTAAAAATAATCCCATGTTCTTTGAAATGCCTTTGGTGATCTATCAATTTTTTTTTAAATAGATGATCTTAGCCAAGTGTTTTGTTTTCTCCACAAATAATATCAGTATGCTGTTATATCCAAGTCATCTATTATTTTTAAATAGGTTATATTTTTTTCCTGAAAGTTTATTTCCAATGATGCTCCATCTGTTACACACAATCTTTTATCCAAGCTTTGATGGTAACTAGCTCTATACCTTTAGATCAATTGCTTTCTGGACCTCAGATTGATTTTTTTTTTTTAAAGATTTTATTTATTTACTTGACAGACAGAGATCACAAGTAGGCAGAGAGACAGGCAGAGAGAGAGAGAGAGGAGGAAGCAGGATCCTTGCTGAGCAGAGAACCCGGTGTGGGGCTCGATCCCAGGACACCGGGATCATGACCTGAGCTGAAGGTAGAGGCTTTAACCCATTGAGCCACCCAGGTGCCCCTAGACCTCAGATTTTTTATCTGTTAAATGGTCTTTATAGTTTCTTCTTATGGAAAATTTAAAATTATTTATGCAATTTAGAAAGTAAGCAATAATTATATTCAATTTACCTTAAAATTCTTCAATGTACCTTAAATACATTGTGATACTTTTTTTCCCTAATTAGTCATTAATACTGATTGTAAGGTTTCATGCATTTGTAAAATATGAATAGATAGTAGTTTGAGCTTTTCAAAAAGGAAAACAGGAATCATATACATGATTTTTTTTCTCACCAATTTTCATTTAGGAAGAAGTACTTTTGAAAGAAGAAAAGGTATGATAGAATAATAACTTGGTGCTGGGTCCAATAGGCTTAGTAAGTATGGATGTAACTACATAATCAGTATATCTAAATTGTCTTGCTGCACAGGTTATAACACAAACTATTCATTATAAATTACATCTACTTTCCTCTGCTTATTTTTTAAAAAATTCATATTTTCCTTTGATAGTAGTTAATAGTCAACAATATTTGCATATGGTACAATAATTTTCCTTTATTTTTAAAGGCAAAGGTAAGTATATTCAGTTTTGCTTCCATTAGAGTTACGGAGGTAAATAAATTATCCCTTTGTTTCTTCTAAAATTCTCCTGGACAAATACATACTATAGTCCATAAAGGAGTCATTATTGAGATATATAAAACAACAATACAAATAAGTTATGGTAAGTATGATGACTGTGAGTGATGGTAATGTTAAGAATCTGTATTCATTTGTTATATTTCTTTAAAATTGCATAATATAAATATGTTTAATATATTATTTTGAAAACTTGGAATAAAGCAGTCCTATGCACAGTAAAAGCTGAAAACTCTCCTCTTGTGCTTGTCCTTCTACTCCAGTTTCACTCCCTTCCTTGGAAGGGATGCACTGTGACCTTAGGGTACAAGTTTTTAAAAATGCAAGAAGAGAGAGTCAATTATCATATGGTATCACTTACTTGTGGAGCATAAGGAATAACATGGAGGACATTGGGAGAAGGAGAGAAGTGGTTTGGGGGAAATCGGAGGGTGAGACAAACCATGAGTGACTGTGAACACTGAGAAACAAACTGAGGGTTTTTTGGGGGGATGGGGGTTGGGTGAGCCTGGTGGTGGGTGTTAAGGAGGGCACGGATTGCATGGAGCACTGGGTGTGGTGTATAAACAATGAATCTTGGAATACTGAAAAAAAAATAAAAAATAAAAGATAAAAAAAAATACATCTTCAGACCACTTTCTTCCATTTATTTATAATATATTTATACTATAATATAATATAAATATAATATATTATATTTATAAATAAATATATTTATACTTACATATTTAGAAATTTTAAAAAATATCTGGGAATTTTCTCTTTGTGTTGTTTTTATTCTTGGTTTTTTACTTGATAATGATATCTTGGAAATCCTTTTGTAAGCCACTATTCATAGATATCCATGATTCTTCTACTGGGTGTACAATAAGTAGTTCATTAAATTGAATATATTTAGTTTCTAAGCATATGTTTTGGATCTTTAATTTCTTCTTTCTTGATTTCATGAAACAAAAGACAAATCTTCATGAATTTTATTACTTTCCAGTGAACTGACTTTATGATGTCTGTGTAGTAAGATTATTGATCTTAAAGCAGACTTTATAAGAGATACTGTGCATGAAACTGTTAGTTTTCATGAGTTGTGATTTTAGAAAGATCTTATCTCTCAGTGAAGAAGAGTAATACTCTGTAGAGTTCATATTATCAGTAGTTGCTGAGGAGAGCCTGGCTTATTTGATAGCCTGTCAAACCAGGTTAGAAAGCTTATTAAGTGATTACTAGATTTGAAAGCCTATCAAGTAATCACTGTATTTTCTGATTAGAGTCAATAAATACTCCAAAAATTTTGGAAAATATAAAAAGCATACTGTAATCTCACCACCCAAACATAATTTTGTTATTCTTTTGGTGCTTTTTTTTTTGTTTTTTTCCAAAAATTTTTTTCTTCTAGGTAAATAAATCTGTTTCCTGAAACCATACTTCGTGGGTTCAAATTCTAGTTCTGCTATTTGTAAGCTATGTATTTTGAGCAAGTTCCATAACTATTTTAAGACTGTTTCTTCATCTGTAAGATGGGAGGGTAATAGAAACTTCCTCCTACATTTGTGAGAACCTAATGAAGTAAATACATGCAAAACCGTAAGCCTAGTATATTTAGTGTGTTCTCAATACATTATTATTTAAACAAATTGGAACATACTGCACCATAATTAGGTGCTTTCTTTGCTCATTTAATATACTTATCATCTCCACGTCATTCCGTAGTCTCCTTTATTATTAACTAATTTTAATCAGGAAATGGTAATTCCATCATATGACAATATGATGTATATTTTGTATAACAATCTTTTAGTATTGGGCAGTTAAACTAGTTAAAGCAATTTATGCTGTTAAAGACAAACAAATGCATAGATACTTTTTGTATTCTTTTCCAATTTGAAAAAATTAGATGGCCAAAGCAAATGGTATGTATCCAGTTTTAAGACTTTTGGTATCTGTTGTCAAATTGAACAATGGGGTCTGATGGATTTTTAAAATCCCTATTTTAAAGATTCTTTTGGTGATTTTATTTTAATAAAAATTTTATTTTTATTTACTTTTTTGGATTTTATTTACTTATTTGACAGAGAGAGCACAAGCAGGATGAGTGGCAGGCAGAGGGAAAGGGATAAGCAGGCCTCCCCGCTGAGCAGAGAGCCTGATGTGGGGCTGGATCCCAGGACCCTGGGATCATGACCCAAGCCGAAGGCAGAAGCTTAACCTTCTGAGCACCCAGGAGGCACTCTTTTGGTGATTTTTAAATAAAACAGTCACATATGCTCTTGATTTATTTCCTTTTGAATGAAAACCTTGGTTTAGCAGTGGTTTTAACATTAAAACAATAAGGTCATAGACTGAATATATGTGGTATAAATGATGTAACACAACAACATGTATCCAATCAATGCTGTCTTTCAAAATACTTTTGAAGATAAGATACAAACTTGTTATATTCATGATTACATTTGTCAAAATGCCACATTTGTCACAAGAAGTTATTCTTCAGCAATTTCATAAAGACATGAGCATTTTTCATATATTATGGTAGATTATTATATTCTATAACAAAATATAATTGAACTTTATTTTATCAGAGTTGACTTAAATTATTTGCAACATTTTTAGACTCTATATCCAACTCTTCTTTCTTAACCAGAATACTATCGTTTTTATTATTTTAGCTAATGTGACTACAGTGTATTTGGCCCTGACCATAGATTATGGCTGGTCCAAACCAATTCTCAGGATGTCTTACATGATTTGGTCTTAAGAACCTGTTCTGTCAGTAAGACCTGATTGGAAATCTACCCAGAATGTACTTGTTAAAGCTTTTGTTTTCCTGATTAAAGGAGATGGTTATAGCTGCCCATCCTTTCTTGACTTCTCTTCTTCCTGCCTCAAATGTAGCCAGGATTGTTGGAACTGCAAAACCATCTTGTGACCAGAAGATCACTTCAACCTCACCGAGCTTCTGAATCAACATCAACAATTACCCAGCTTCAGATGCCTTATTGTTTGGGAGAAAAAAATTCTCCTAGTCATTTAAACCACTGATGGCTTTTCTCTTACTTGTTTTGAAGGCATTTTTCTTATAACTACTTTTGAAACTTCTTTAGAGAGTTCATCACAATTGACTGTTCTGTGTGAGTGTATGATTTCAAGGAAAAAATAGATTGGTTTTAAATGAGTATTTTGAAGACATTATAGACTAACTAGACAGTTGGAAGGGACCTTAGAGATCACCTAATCATAAGTTCTTACGGTGGATGTTCATCAAAATTACCACTGGAACCTTAAAGAAATGTATGTATCTGGGCTCCATGCCCAGTACGTCTTAGGTAGGGCCCAGACATCTATATATATATATTTAAATACAGGGTGATTCTAATAGAAACCAGAAATAAAACTTACTATATCTACCCTTCTAAAACAATGATTTGTGGACTAACCTGTGATGTGTGGGTCTAGCAGCAGCCCACACAGGGGAAGTAACCTTATGCAATTGTTAGTAGCCAAACCCAAGATCCAGATAAACAGGAGAAGAAAACAGTCATTTAAATCCGAGCTAACTGGAGCCAATTTTCTTTCTAGAAAATAAAATTATAAAAAAATGGAATCTGATATCATTCTTTCAACTCTCTCATGCTTCCATGAGAACTTCACCTTTAGTTCCACTGCTCATAATTGTTCAGATATCCAGAGTCTTCCGAGGTTTATTCCAATGGTTTGGATTACCTTGTTTGAAAGATTAGATCAAGGTAATAAATGGAGGCAGGTTGGATGGAGCTGTTGGCTGGACATAGTGTTAGCTGTCATTTTGCCTTCCCCAACCCTAACTACCTAGAGCAAGCGAATTTGGTAGTGAAGATGATTCAGGCACTGTTTTGTTGGTGCTTATTTTAGTATATGTATCATTACTTAGAAATTCTTCCAGATCTCATCTGACAAACTATTCAGGTTTCTACTTAATGTGAAATCTCAAATACATTAAATAATTTATTATTAATAAATAGCCATTCTCTAAAATGAGCTCTGGCACATTTTTAGATATAAGGTAAAGATTTAGAAATAGTTACTACTTCTGGGCCTGAAATAATAAGGAAATGTAGTAAATATGAAATTATGCTTTAGTAAAAATAGGTTTCATTCTCTTTTGAGCTCACTCAACTTGAATTTAGAATTTAGTCATTCTCCATTACAAATCAGGTTAATCTTATGTTCAAACACCCAAATACATATATAATAAACATTATATATGGTTTGTGTACATACATACACACACGTCATGCATATCTATGCACGTGTGTATATATAATTAGTAGGGTTATATGTGTGTATATATGTACACACATATATGTATGCATGTACCTATATAGTATATCACAATATATATGAATATATCTGTATATATAGCGGTATATATGCACAGAGACAAATACACACATACTTATATACATATCTATATTCATTCTAAACTACAATACACGGTCTCCTAGAAATGATAGGAAATATTTTTTGAAGACATTTTCATCTTCCCCTACTGTATGTTCAAAAGCAAGATCCTGCTACCGGATTTTAAGACATGCATTACGCAGTGCTAATTAAAAACAGCATCTTACGTGGCTGGAACTCGGCAGCTGCGGTTACTCAGAGCCTTGGCTACGTTGCCCTCGTTTACTATGCGGAGCGATCCGCAGAGAAGACCTAGGCTCCAAGGGGCCAGGTTTCCCTCCGCTATGTCAGTTTTGGAGCCACTGCAGGGTCAGTAGCCTCTTAGTTATGTGCCAAACCAGAACCCTGCCGGTCCAGCTGAAGCTCTGGGACCAGCAAAAGGGCCGGTTTGGCAACCCCGACGCCGGGGTGCCTTTCAGTGGGCCATCTGCTCTCTACCACGTGGGGGCGGAAAGAACCGTCCTTCCAACTGTGACAGTCTGTGGCACCCAGGATGGCAAGCGCCCCTGGTCTCCGGAGCCCGGCAGCCAAGGCGTGTGGGCTGGACGGCAGCCGGGTTCCGGGAACCCGGGAGAAGCCGCGGCAGCCCGCGGAGCAAAACATGGCGGCCGCGGCTGCCTCGGGCGTGGGAGCGGCCTCTGCTCAGGAGGGAGAGAGAGAGAGAGAGAGAGCGCGCGCGCGCGAGCGCACAAACATGGCGGCCGCGGCTGCCCCGGACGAGAGTGAGAGAGAGAGGGAGACACAGACCGTCGGCTAGAGTGCTAAGATGAGGCTGCCAGCGGGAACGGAGCAAGGGACAGTGTGTAGACGGGGCCCGGGGCCCGCGGGGGAGAAAGAAAAAAGGCGGCGCCCACCGCCTGGCCTAAGCAGAGGGAGAGCGCCGAGGCGGCTCGTGCGGTGAGCCGGCCTGCAGGCGCGCGCGGAATGAGCCACCTGCCACTCAGGCCCTGGCCTAAGCTTAGCGGCAGGAAGTCTGGGCGCCTCCCGACCGGCGCCTCTCCGCTGGGCCCTGGGCAGCTGAGTCCGAGGCCTTGGAGAGCCGGTTCTCCGTTCATCGTGGACTTGCGGGTCTGTGGCTGCAGCCCTGTTGGTTTTCAAAGCTACGTGTGCCTGGGGCTTGTCTCACAGGCGCGGGTTCTTCACCGCTGGGGGTGCCTGGTGTGGGGTTCAAACCCTTCACTCCTCAGGGGGAAGATCTGGTTTTGCGTTCCCTCCCGACTGTGGTTCGCAGCTGGGGGATGAGGTCTTTGGTGAGATTGTGTCCCAGCCTCTGCTATCCGCTTCCGTGGGGGGGACTCCTCTCCTTCTCTGCCTCCTGCCTACGAGACAGTTCTCAGGGTTCTTTCAGAGGCTGGTGTTCCCTGTGTAGCTGCACATTTGGTGCGTCTGTGGGAGGAGGCGAGCCTAGGATCGCCTACTTAGCTCTCTTCATTGGCTAAAAATCATGCATATTTAAAAGAATTACTGCAGGGGGCGGGGCGTGGGTGGCTCAGTGGGTTAGGCCTCTGCCTTCCTCTCAGGTCATGATCCCAGCCCTGGGCTCTCTGCTCAGCAGGGAGCCTGCTTCCACCTCTCTCTCTTTCTCTCTCTCTCTCTGCCTGACTCTCTGCCTGCTTGTGATTTCTGTAAAATAAATAAATCAAATCTTAAAAAAAAAAAAAAAGGATTACTGCAGTTGATGTCCTGGAGCCTAGGTTGGAGGTGGCTAAGAATTGTTGCAGGACAACCCGTTAGGACGAGTAATTTTGGCTTGGACTTGGAGGTAAACAGCTATGAACCGATCTGAAAACATTCAATACCTGTGCTTGTGAGGCTTTGCTCACAAACTGGATGAGGAAAGTGGGAGAGGGAGGAATGAAAAATCCTTCTAGGTTTTTTGGCCTTAGCATCTGGGGTATGGTGATGCCATTTATTGAGATTTGGAGCATTAGAGGAAGATAAGTGGTCTTTCCTGACTTGTTTTGTGGAGACCAAGAAAAATTAAGACCATCCCACCTCAGGTTTAGCCTTAGCATAAGTACAGCCATTTTACTGAGTATGTGACTTAAGGGAAGAGGGACTAGGGGAAGCTTGAAAAACAAGCTTGAAAAACAAGTTTTGAAAAACAAGTCAATCCTAAGCACCAGAATACGGGCAGCTGTGGACTAGATGCATTGGTAAAGGGCTTATCTCACTAAAACCACCAGGGAGTGACGCAAAAGTAGACCGTCAGAGTGTGGAGCCAGATATGAATGTAGCTATGGAAAATTACTGTGTTAAGTGCTTTAAAAATGCTATATAAACCCTTGGCTTTGAGTGCTTGGGGTCCTTGTTGAAACCCGCTGTGTTGGGCAGATACTTGGACCCCAGCTAGCTGGAAATAAACCTCGCTGTGTGACTTGCAAAAAAAAAAAAAAAAAAAAGTAAATGGTTTTCTCTTTGCCTGCCCCAAATTGTAAATGAGATCTCTTTGACTAATAAGGCTTTTCCTTGATATGCTAAGTTACTCAGGGAGTACTGCTAAGCCAATGATAAACCTTGGGTTACATTTGGGTAAATGCTGTAACTACTCTAGAGGTTCTATACATTTCCTAAAGTTTAATGTTTTGATAAGGGTCGTCACTTGATCTATTCTGAGTTTTTGTCATTTGTAGTTGTTTTAATTCTCTTGTAAGATGAATTCTTCCCTAAAGGAAATTCATATGGGAGACTTTCAGGACAAATGCAGGTCTTTGATATGTTAAAATCGTGGAACTAAAATGGGTAAAAATTTCCAGAACTAACTAAAGCTGCATTCAAACTAAACCAGAATTAGTAACATGGGACTAAATGAACTAAAAGATTACAGTGTTGTGTCTCTTAATGTTTTGTCTTATTTTAAACATTGCTGGTTCTCTAATGTTTGCTCTTACACACTAAGGAAAATTTTACTTATCTGTAACTTACAGAAATGTAAAAATATTTATTGGCCAAAAAAAAAAAAAGAAAAAATCAAAGCATTCAACTTTTCTCTCTATCTGAACCCTCCTAAGATCTCAGTAAGTATTCTTTCTTCCATGGCAATCAGTCATTTGCATAAGTTCAATAAGAATCTGTTCTCCTTGTAACAGGACACCATTAGAAACTGGTTATTTTACCAAGACTTTGACTGGAATGTCATATTTGAGAAAGACATACATAGACTCAGATATGACCAGACAGCATAAAGGAACTAAGGTTGACTTTATAAAACCTGGAGCCATAAAGCCCTTTGGAACTGTTGGCCTGATACCTTGCTTACAGGGTTCCCAGCAGCCTCGCCAGGTGAGTAAAGAATGTCACTTCCTGGCAGGGGCAGGAATCTCAGGAACTTTGGGCACCTCAGGAAGAGGGGTTGGCCCAAATCGACAGGTGTCGCAGGCATGTCTAATGGCAACTACGTGGCTTGGCTTCTGGCCCAGAGAGGCTACTAAAAGTTCAACCTAGAGATTCCTTATAAAAAGTTCCAGCAAAGCAGATTTTAAAAGATCTATATGATCACTTACTGTTCTTGCTGAGCTTATGTAAATGATTAGGCCAAGCTTGTTAAAACTGGACTTGTTTTTCAAATTAATTAGTCCTGATGTGGCTATCTCTGGAAATGAGGGTTGTTTTAGAGAGAGAAACTGTGTTTTAATAACACATCTTTATGGATGTTAAATTCTAGATTTGATTTTCTTTAAATGTTTGTTTACATGAGCTAGACAACTTGAGGTAAACTTCAGAAAAGTTGCACGATAGCTGGTTTAGATGATCTTGCTTTTGCCAGTCAGTCAGCCCTAGATATAAGGAGGAAACTTCAGAAAATTGAAAGATTTGAAGGGAAGAATCTGACTGGGTTGGTGGGAATAGTGGAAATAGCCCCTGAGGACTGAGTCATGCTTGCAGGGGACGAGAGCTCTCTTACAGACTCTGCAGGAAAAGTATATCAGGTGTCAGCAATGAAAGCACAGCTCTGTCAGAGCCACACCACTTATTTAGGCTTTGATCTCCATAAGGGAGTTTCTTGGGACGGTGGGCTATACTGCAGGTTGTGGATATCCCAGTTTGTGGAGATGGCCTGACCTCTCAACAAACTGACACTTCAACCACACTGGAAGGGACCCTACATCGTGATCCTGACCACTCCAACCACTCTCAAGGTCGATGGGATTACTCCCTGAGTCCACTACACCCACATCTGAACAGCTGACCCACACGCTGTTCTCAAGGACTTTGTTCCAGAATGGAAAAACCAACCAGACAAGGACAATCTCCTAAAGCTAAGACTGTGCTGTTCTCCCTTACCCCACTAATGTTGCTTATGCTATTTCCTCTTCATGCTAGAACCAATCCCCACCAACCACTGGACCTTGTTGCTGAGACCAGCCTGGACCCAATATTGGGTCCTTCCTTAGGTTCCTCTGAGAGGGGGAAATGTGGAGACCGAGAAAAATTAAGGCCATCCCACCTCAGGTTTAGCCTTAGCATAAGTACAGCCATTTTACTGAGTATGTGACTTAAGGGAAGAGGGACTAGGGGAAGCTTGAAAAACAAGCTTGAAAAACAAGTTTTGGAAAAACAAGTTTTGAAAAACAAGTCAATCCTAAGCACCAGAATACGGGCAGCTGTGGACTAGATACATTGGTAAAGGGCTTATCTCACTAAACCACCAGGGAGTGATGCAAAAGTAGACCGTCAGAGTGTGGAGCCAGATATGAATGAAGCTATGGAAAATTACTGTGTTAAATGCTTTAAAAATGCTATATAAACCCTTGGCTTTGAGTGCTTGGGGTCCTTGTTGAAACCCGCTGTGTTGGGCAGATACTTGGACCCCAGCTAGCTGGAAATAAACCTCGCTGTGTGACTTGCATTATCGAGAGTGTTCTCTGTCTGATTGAGGGGTGGTCAACTCCGTATCCTAACAGTTTTTATCTCCTTTTAAAATGTTTTATAGTTATTTTTGCTTACCTTTAATGTCATCTATTACAGACTGAGTATTTTAGTGTGTTAATATTTGATTACTAACACTCTCCTTCAGTAGATTGTAAGCTTTAGTGTATCTCCTTGGCTTAGAACATGGTCTGGTTTATGGTAGGCTCTTAAAAATCACTGAGTGAAAACATGAAAGTGTTGCCATTGAGACATGAAGTCAAGAAATCTCCAGTTGGCTGCTGGTCATAGAGGTGTGTGGGGTCAGAAAGAGAGAGTAGGCTTAAGGTATTCACCTGCAAGATGATGAAATCACCAGCAGAGTGTAGAGTGAGACAAAGTCAAGGAAAGGAGGAGGGACTGGTAAAAGAGATGAAGAAAAACCGAGGAAGGAAGGCATCTGTTTAGGAAACTACTGAATTAGTCTTTGACCTCATATCTAAAATAAGTAGCTTTGTTTGCATAAACTCTACACAATCAAAGGTGATCACAATCTTCTACTTCAGTCATCCTGACCTTCCTTTAAAATTTTAATTCACCCTTCTGCAAAATGTATAAAGCAGAAAGAAATGGATTATTCAGTAAATGCATGAAGAACTTCAGGCCTCAAAAACCATCTTTAATCTAAAATTTATGGACAAAATTAAAGTACATTTCCTGCTGAAACTGAAGGTAACGAGAATCCACACATGTATTAGCCATCTGTGGAAATTTCTACAGAAAATTGCCCCTGAAGGAACATACTGTACTACAGCTGACTGAGTCCGGGTTGTCTCCTCAAGCCCATGTAAAGCTGCAGTGAATTCTAAAAGTGAGATAAACTTGATCTAATTAATGGGAACATATTCTATATGAAGTAATGATGTAATGACAGACATTTTTCATAACTGATAAACCTACTGATAAAGAAGAGGGGGAATAATTACCTGACTGTTTATCTATGAAAGGGAAACAACAACAACAATATATATTTTCCATTTACTTCACCAAATATACTTGTAGCAGAGATGGGTACACTAGGTTTTACACTTTGTGCCCACATCTCCTTCATTTTGTTTCTGTACGTACTTCTTTCACTATTACCACCGAGAAGGACGACAACAAAATGATTCTGAAAACATTGGCTCTTTTCTTTTTTGTAGTTTAAAGGACTCTGCTGATCACTTGAAAGTCATCATCTCATTTAATACAGCAAAAATTAAAGTTGGCATACTTATTTTTTTCTGTCATTCTTTTGAGGAAATAGAGGATTTCAGAAGTTAGGTGAGTTGTCCAAGACTGTGCAGTTAATGAATGGTACAGATGAGACTCCAGCCCCAACTGGTTTGACTATAAAGTCCATGCTTGTCACTGTCATCAGCCCTGCTGGTGGTTCTTTCGTTTTCTTTGTTGTTTGTGTAACAGTAGATCTAAAACTAAATCTGAAAAGTGTTATGTAGAGAGACTCAGGATTCAGACCCAATCAAAGCACAGGCAGTTCTTGACGCCCACTCCAAAATTACCAGCTGCCCGTCCTTCCCCTCGCAGCTGTAGCCATAGTAGTCATCCATCCACCAGCTCTAGTTTGTCTAAGGTAAACACCAGAGATCTCCTTAATGCTGCTTATGTGAATCTTTAAAATCCTATTATTAGTTTCTGAAGGCTTTCATCCATCACCCTCTCGTGATAAATCTCTAACAAGGCTTTTGGTCCTCCTTTCACTTTCAGAGTCCCTCATACTCAATAAATTTCTCAGTGAAGTCACAATTAATCTTGAGGAGCACATTAACCTTGTTCATATCAAAGTAACCCTGCAAGTTTTGCAGTTTTACATGTGATTAGAGACAGGTACCTCACACGCTGAGAGTCTTCTCTCACCATGGGTAGAAGGGTAAGGATGAGCTTTCTGATATCTGCTCTCATTCATCTCTGTTCCCTGGCCAGGCTTGGGTGTCTGGAAGGCTCTGGTTGCCTCTAGGCTTTTTAGATAACTCTGCTGATCTGTCAGCATTTTTCTCTCTTAACCACTTATCATCTGATAAATGTCGCTTTGCATCATTCCATTTTCTTAAGTGCCATTGCTCAATAAATTAGTTTGAATTAAAAATTTAAGCCCCTCAAACTATGGAAAATTTAAACCTTTTATTTAATTGGTTTAAAAAAAAATGCTCTGCTTAATGTGGCTGGATTCCCAGTCAGAGAGTGACATCTTTTTGCATTCAGGAAGTCAGCTAATAACTCATAATCACTATGCCTCCAAAGATAAGGTTGATTAGTCTATCAAGATTCCACCAGAAGTAATCTGCTCAGACTGTACAGTTTATCTGGTTGCAGTCTGCTACTGTAAGCAGGGGCAGCCATGCTCAGGCTCAAAGCAAAAATTTTTTGCATAGTGTGATTGGAACGTGACGTAAGGCAGCATATCATCCATACATATTTCCCTTTGCTCCTCTACCCTGAAACCTGAAATTTCTACCATTTTATAAAATTTCAGGTTATAGCATTAGAAATCCTCTTAAAATATAGTGAAGTCACCTGAGAAAGTTCACCTTTTAAGTCATTACTGGCTATTAACATCAAACTGAGTCACTTAATGGCTCAAGAAGGACAAGAAGAGAATAGTAGGGGAATGATCTGATAGACTTTGATGGGATGGAGTGTCAGGAGAGTTGTGTGTTGGGTGGTTCTGCATCTGGAGGGCACATTTGAAAGGGGGACCATGGTGCAATGTTCATGAGAGTCAGAATGAAGGATGAGGTTTTTCACCATAATTGAATTCAGGGTAGAGGAAGTGGGCTACAGTAGAGAATTTGGGAAGCTACTGAGGTAGAGATATCTTTTTTCACAGTTTGTCAAAGGCTTGAACTCATTTAAAAAAATGGATAACTATAACTCAGTACTTGTTTCCTCTCTTATGACTAGGAAATCAGATCAAAGGTCAAGGTAAAGACATTACTAAATCTGATGAAATTGGACTGACAATGTATGTTGCACATAGAATTTTTTAAAAAGATTTATTTATTTATCTGAGAGAGAGAGAGTGACAGTGAGTGAGAGAGCACATGAACAGGGGCAGAGGGAGAGGGAGAAGCAGACTCCCTGCTGAGCAGCGAGCCCCATGTGGGGCTCAATTCCAGCACCCTGGGATCATGACCTGGACCGAAGGCAGAAGCTTCACCGACTGACCCACCAAGGTACCCCGGATTTTCTAACTGAAGTCCAGATTTGATGGAACCAGAATAATGCTCATATGACAAATGGGAGTTTTCCATGTTCCCCTGTAGAGAGTGGCATTGAGCCCATCCTCTTCCAGGTGCAGATAATTAGCACATTTTGCTGGTCTCATAAAATATAGGTTAGATGAAGGGAAAACAGTGTAATGTGTGGAATTTAACAGTTTTGAGAAGTACTTTTTAAACAACATTGGACATTTGAAAATGAAATAATCAAATAGAGGGTAATGATAAAGGAGAAAGGAAGAACAGCTGATCTGCCTCTACTAACAATGGCAAATTAACCACCTCAAACTGATTATTAGCCCATAAAAGGACAACCACTAAAAAGGTCAAATGGCCAAACATGGGAGCATAAAATCACTACTGCAGAAAGGTCAATTTTTGAAAATTAGACAAAAAGGTGAAAGCTATTATTATGGAAAAGATAAATCAATAGAGCAGAGGAAAGATCCCTAAGGACGACAGATGGGGGAAAACCAACAGTGCAGACAACTCCATTTTCTTCTGAGTGACAGACTCAAAGGGCTCCAGAAAAAGAGAAGAAAGGGACAGAGAACATGGTGGCCAATAAAAGCTAAGCAACCCAGGCTAAATTAAAGGAAATCTCCATCAATAGAGATCTTGAAAGAGTTGGGGGTTTAGAATAATTTTTTTTTTTTTGAGGAAATCCTCAGAACCCCCACTACAAAATGAATGTTTGAAAAAGAACGTTTACCTCTGTCAAAACAAATATAGTGACTGCGCTCATTTTCATAAGGTGCTAGGATCACAGTCTTTGTGAACCTCTTAAACAGTCCCAGGCATTTCCTCAAGTTCTGGTTTCACAGGGAATGTATCCAAAGTGGTAGCCATGGGGAGTAAGGTTAGCCTTTTTTTTTTTTTTTTTTTTTTTTTTTTTTTTTTTTTTGAGTCGTCTTTAAGTTAAGCCATCTAGTAGAGTACATTTGCTAGAGGTAAAGGAATTAGACATGAAGAATGAATAAAGCCAGAAAAAAAAAGAGGTGGAGAAACAAAGAGGTGGTAGTATTAAAAGAAGAAGAAGAAGAAGAAGGAGAAGAAGAAGGAGAAGGAGAAGGAGAAGGAGAAGAAGGAGAAGAAGGAGAAGAAGGGGAGAAAAGAAAAAAAAAAAGGAAAGAAACCCAAAAGAAACAAATGTAAGATTTTTTTTGAGCCTCTGGGATGTGGTAACTCCCTTCAATCTTTAACTCTTTATATCCCATCAACAAATATTGTGCCTGTGTTACAGATGGCAAAACTGAGGCACAGAGATTATTGGTGTTACTTACCTCACATAACTGCTGGGATCTATAATTGAAGGCAATCTCTGTGCCTCAAACACTTGTGCTTTTCTGAACATACCAGATTTCTAGACTTAAGAGGATCAGGATTCAGTATTTCTCTGTCACATATAGCTGTGAGATTTATTCTAGCAACTATTTATTAAGTATTATTAGTATTAAAGTGCCTACTACATGCCAGTTGGTTTTCTAGATGCATAGATGCAGCAATGGAAAGAGAGACAAAAATTCCTACTTACAGAGCACATATTTTAGTGGGTAGAACTCGGATGAGACAATGTGTTTGTCTAAGTTTGTTTCATTACTTCCAAAATAAGATGTATAATATGTAGCTTAGAGAATGTTACTATACCTGAACTTAACAGTTATAAACATAGAATGATTTACAAACACCGTTCTTCTTCTGACTACCTGGAACCATGCTTGGCAGTCAGTGGTGCTGAATGACATGAGAGAGGAACAGTCAAGAGAGAGAGCAAAGCGAGAGAGGAGAGCCCACACACAGGTAGGTAGGGAGTGATGCCTGTGGGTGCTGTTTCCTAGCTTCTGGTTACACATAACCTGGTCTATTTTTTAAAAAGCAGAGCAGAATATTGCCAGAGATAGAGATCTTCAGCTCAATACCAGGGAATATAGTATTTGAAAAATATGAAATTGTAGTATAGGCATGGGATTCCAATGTGATGAATATATATTTGGGGTTGGAACAGTAGGACTAGTATGGGGTTAGTAAAGTAGCAAACTAGGGATGAAAATGTTCATGGATCTGAATATGTTGATGTGGATGGGTTTTATACTATGTTAGAGTTCATTTCTGATTTTCCTGGCCTTGTTCTCTCTCTAACTTCTAACATGAGAACATGTGATTCTGGAGTGGTTGGGCATGACATACCGAGTAGAATTAATGTGGAATCGGGGCACCTGGGTGGCGCAGTGGGTTAAAGCCTCTGCCTTCGGCTCAGGTCATGATCCCAGGGTCCTGGGATCGAGCCCTGCATCGGGCTCTCTGCTCAGCGGGGAGCCTGCTTCCTCCTCTCTCTCTGCCTGCTTCTCTGTGATCTCTGTCTGTCAAATAAATAAATAAATAAAATCTTAAAAAAAAAAGAATTAATGTGGAATCAAGTCTCAGGCCCAGACTCAACATGCGACACTCTGGCTGTGGCAGAACATTATATATAATGCTGTTTAGATATTTCTGGTTCATTTAGTTCCCCAGGTTAGTAGGAATGGTGTTTAACTGGTATTTCTCATCTTGCAAATAGTAGTGGGTCAATAGTTGTCTCCCCTCTTATGTAGTGAGTCAATTTGAATACATGGAAGTAGTTATGTTTGCCACATTTTCTAAAGTCAGAGACTGGATTTCAGATAACATCCATACACAGCCACACACATACCCATAATGCAAAGGCCAGGTGTGACATCACAATACATAGGAAACATGCTTGAGTGTTCCAATTTGATTTTCCATACCAGATACCAAACAGAAGTGGTGTTAAACTTTGGGCAGGATCTAAAAGTTTATTTTCATATAAGCATGAAAATAAATATGAAATAAGTACTTATTTCATATATAAGTAGCACTTATATGAGGTACCCTTTGCCCCACCTGAGCCATACCGCTTATCTAAAAGGTTCTGTTAGTGGTGGTTGCTCCAAAGTCTGTTGACCAAAAAGGTTGTATCTCCCTTGCACATTTACTTAGTGGTAAATGCCACAATGAGGTCCCCCAAGAAAATGGCCATTTGGTGAGGATGTGAAACAAAAGGACAAAGAAGGAAAGTGGATGATAGAAATTTCTGTGATTCCACATGCCCTATTCTTACTCTATTCCATCATACCTTCATTTTGGACCAACCAACAACACTAATGGCAAACAGTCAGTTTCAGGGCAGGTAAGCACATTCTGACATTCTCTGAGGGGCTCCATTGATAAAGACAATACTTGAAGCTGCTTTTGTTTGAACAGCTCTTGAACAATTTGATAATGATAAACTATTTTAAATGTAAACAAAAACAAAAACAAGATCTCATTCAAAATACAATAACAATTTGGTGACAACAACACACTGTCGTGATTGTGCTCCCAAGTCTGCTAGAAATAAATGGAAGGTTTTATCTTCTGACTTGAGAAAGCCTGCTATTTATAGAGCATTTATTTATGTCTGAAACACATTTAAATATAAATTGCAATACTTAATGCCTAGTTTTATAACATGTCATTCACAATCCATTAAGTATTTTATTGCATGAATTGTATAAGAAACAGATTTATAGCCCTCAATTATGGCATTAATAAGGGATGATGGAATCTCACTGAAGATGTATTTCCCTGCAGTTTTTACAGAACTTTATTGTTGTAGTATGATGTGAACTAGATTCTTAATGTTTTATGATAGGAGGATTGGAAACAAGTACTCTGAGAGAGAGTATAAGAAAAACATTGATATTCTCGCTAAACATTATTGCTTTAAGATCAATGCAGAAAAATTACTGAAAGCATATATTGGGTTTTATATAGGATACTTTACATCAAATTGGAAAATAAAGTCAGCTTTGGTCTTATGACATATAGTTGCAACTTGTTTCTAAAATGTTTCTCTTTCTACATAAGAGCTCCAAGTACTGGAATGTAATAGCTCTTTTATTGTGTTGTTGTTACAAGCTAAAGACATGCATCTCACATTTTGATTATATGAATTTTAAAGGAATTTCAAGAAAATTTAGCATCTTCATCTTTTATTTGGAGAGGGTATGGAGAACAGATACCTGAGTAGACAAGGGGTTGAACATGTGACTAACGAGGACATTGCATTCTAAACCGTACCCCCTCCCCGAGTTAGTCAGAGATTTAATAATCAGAAATAAAATAAAGCAAGAAGCCGAGGGATGAATGTTAAAAGGGTTGCAGTTCCCAAAACAATTCAAGGCTGAATAAAGTGGCACCTGACACAGAAGAACATATAAAGCACGTACCTACGCTTCCCCCTGGGAGGGCAGCGTAAGGCCCAGGGAATGGAACACAGGATTGGGTTAACATTACAGAAGTCAGGGAATTATCGGCTTGCTCAGGATGTGTGGTAGAAGAGGGGGCCCAGATGACCCTACTGACAAATGAAGAAGTGTGGAAATAGCTTGGGTTTTCTGAGTTAAAAAAGAATGCTCTTCCAGTAACAATTATTAGTAATGTTAAATGTAGTGCTGTGTTTAGCACTGAGAATTTTTGTAATACAGTTCCTGTTAATGTTTTTGAGAATCTTACCTGGCAGAATGGGAGAAGCTAACTTGTCAGGGATATGATCTAGTTGACATTCATATTTCCAAGGCAGAAATCATAAGTAGGTTTTAAAGCTTTTGAGGAGTCAATGAAGATTAGGTGTGACCTGGTACAGGCTCTTTCCCAGGACGCATGCAGGGCAATGAAATGGCTCTGCAACCGCTATTTCTGCAGAAAGCAGTGCGCAGGGGTCATAAAAGCTTCTGGCTCTGTTCCTTGTATAAGAGCTGTGCGTGGGAGAGCTCAGAGGACCAATTTCATGGCTGACATGTAAGGATTTCAATCCATTTAAAATGATTGAGTATAATTCCTAAACTGTGATTTGCAACTAGTGGTTAAGGAATTGTCTCCATTCCGTATATTTGTAAATGGTGTGTGTTAATTACAATCTTGTTTCTTTGATTCAGAGAATCAGTCAGACTGACTTATGGTGATAAAGTCACTAATATTTGCTTTGTACCATTTATTAAGAGAACAATGAATATGTCTTTTACTATTTTAAGTGTCTCATTTTCTTTTGCTATGAACATTATCAGTTTTATTAGCCATTATTTTTTGGTTTCTAACACATTTCCAAGACATTGATGATAGTGTTTCATTATCAATTAAGAAGTTTGCAATATTTACCTCTTTATTTACAATGCACAGTACAACTCATCTGTATAATGAGTGGAAATAATTCAGAGTCATGAATTTAGCCTTGGAAGGAACTTTAGAAATTATCTACTTGAAATTGAAATCTCATTTTAAGTATTTGTACAGGGAAGCCCAAAGAAGTGAAATAACTTTGCCAATATCATACAACGCATTAACAGAGTTTCTAGGACTAAAGTCTAATGTCAGATGTATTCGACATACGTTATGAAATAGGCATAATACCAAGTAAGGCATTAACTATATTAGCTGGTTTATTTATTTAAGTATTTATGTATTTCTTTCTTTATTATTTAAGATTTTATTTATTCATTTGAGAGAGAGAGAGGGACAGAGAGAGCAAAAGCAAGGGGGAGAGGCAGAAGCAGACTCCCTACCGAGCTAGGAGCCTGACATGGGGCTCAGGCCCAGGACCTGGAGATCATGACCTGAGCTGAAGGCAGATGCTTAAATATTTGAGCCACCCCGGCCCTCCTATGTTAACTAGTTTAATCCCCAAAACATTATATGAAGTAGGGCTACTATTATTTAAAAAAAAAATAGAGTAATTTTCTCAAAACCACCCAGCTAATAAGCAGTAGAGCAAAGATGGGGATCCAAACAGCCTGTCTCCAGGGTTTGCTAAACTCTAATTTCAAATATACTGACCTCAAGTTCAGTGTCTTTCCTACCACATTTCATGTGTTTTCAAGCTCATTATGGTTCTTTTAATTTATAAAACCATGGAAAATATTTTTGTAACCACCTGAGGAAGTAAGGATTCAGTAATATCCTATTTTAGAGGTGAACAAATTACAGACAGAAGTAAACGTGTCTAGTTCAGCCAGTAAATCCACGGAAAACCGGAACAAAACTCCTTCACCTCCCACTTAAGTATTATGAGAACATAACCGGCCTCTTGGGGTAATGCCAACCCCCATCTCATTTTCTGTGTTCTCTGCCTTTTTCATTTCCCCCAGACCAATATTCAGCTTCCTGCCCAGAGATAGTCTGTTTCTCCTGTTGTTACCCCAGCTCCGACTACACTGCCCATAAGACAGTGGGGTGTAGGATTAAATCAAAGCAGTGTTATACAGGAAGTGATTATGTTTTGATTTTGCACTCGTTAAAAAGTGCTAAATATACTACATGAAATTACTGTTTACAGATCAGTGACAAGGGCTGATGATAGGATCCAGTTGGGCCCTGATTTCTAGATGCCCTCAAACATACAGTACTTCTAAACTCAAGTTCAGCTATATGCTATTTTGCTAACATGTCAGAGTAATCTGTATTTTTATGGGTGATTTCTGCTTTCATAGACTCATTTTAAAATAAAACACATTTTTATAAAAATGAAAAAAAAAATCACTCCACTGAGCCACTCTTCCCCTTACCAGGATCCTAATTTATAACTGAACATTTTTGTTGCTCATTGGACCCAAGGCAAAGCCAGTGTTTTCTATGGTACTCCCACACTTTCCAAGTTCTATATTTTATTCCCCTATGTTGCCCATGGGATATTCAAAATTTTGAACCCAAGTGATCACTTCTGCCACAACCACATAGCTGGCCACCTGCCAGGTCTCTGATTCTGAAAGCTTCTTTATAATCCACACAGAGTCTTAGTCCCTCTGCAAGCAAGGCAGGCCCTGTGTTATTCCCTTTTCCTCTAACATTCTGCAATAAGAGGGACATCAAATCATGTGTGCTATAGGAAGGCTGTAGTTTTGTAAGTATAAACAAATAATGCGATCATCATGATTTTTTGGGTAGTGGAAACCACTCTAGGGGAGCAGAGCTGGCCCTAGACAGTCCTCTACCTCTTGTCTTTGAACTACAGAGGTTCCTCTTACACACTTTCCATTGTTTTTTGTAGCAAAATTCCTTTCAGATATAAAATACTATAAAATGATTGTATACTAGGATGAAGATGACTGATAAACAATTATCCTATATGTTAATGCGAGGCAATATTTTAATCAAAAGAAATTTATCTCAGGGGGAGGGTAATAATGTCAGAAGTTTGTATTTGAATGTGGGAGAAATTTTGTGGAACTGAGATATTCCAAGTTTCCATAATGCTACTTTAATTAGAAGTGACCACTTGTTGATAAATAATTGTATTCCTGAGGAGTAGTAACCTCTGCATTTTTTTCTCCCTTCCTATGCTTTTTGGTAAAGGCAAATGGTATAACTTGAGAAAGAAGAATCATTCCTCTTCCTGTTTTACCCTCTGATCTAAATGTATTATCAAGAAAAATTTTGACCTACAGGGTTGTGTAAGCCAATAGTAAGCTTCACTGGTTTGTTCGACTTCATGACTGGGGGGCGGAAATACAAGTGAGAGAGAAGCCAACATTTTCACGAAAGTGGCAGCACCACAAAGATGTATCAAATGTGGCTGGGGAAAGACATGAGCAAGCCACCAAAGTTGTTGTAAATTCACATTTTCCCTGCCATCCAAATAGGAGCGTCAGAGACCAAGGTTGAAGAAGGGAGGTATGAGAAAATACTGGAGCAGTGTTAGACATGAAAGGTGTATATCATTTGAAAACTTGGGTAAGGCTACATGAGGTTAATTGCCATTCCTTCATTGGAGTGGATTTCTAAGCATTATATATCCATTGTCTCCTTGGGGCTTGTCCACAATCTTGGTAAGAATGCAAGGATGACGCTATTAGCTGTTTCTGACCAACAGAACTCCACCACTTACTAGCTTGAAGAAATTTGTTATACTCCCCAAACCTCAAGTTTCCACATAAATAAGATGGGGATAATAATAGGAACACTCAAAGGGTAATTATAAGGGATGCCATGAGATAACACATGTGAAATGTTTAGCACATTTTCTGACATATAATAAAAGTTTCATAGATGGTTTTCATTTTGTTATAATTTTGCTTATTAGTGGAGATGCCAGAGGTTAAATAGTTTCCCTCCAGATACCTCTAGTTAATAGTGGAATCAGAACTATAATCTTATCTTTTATACCTCCCCAAGTCCTCTTTCTCCTCTTGGGAGTTGTGTTTCCAGAATGAAGAGTTTCTTTTATTTCCTTCCTTCCTTCCTCTCCTTCCTTCCTTCCTTCCTTCCTTCCTTCCTTTCTCTCTCTCTCTTTCCTTCCTTCCTTCCTTCCTTTCTCCCTCCCTCCTTCCTTCCTCCTTCCCTCCTTCTTTCTTTCTTTCTTTCTTTCTTTCTTTCTTTCTTTCTTTCTTTCTTTCTTTCTTTCTTTCTTTCTTTTTCTCTCTTTCTTTCTTTCTTTCTTTCTTTCTTTCTTTCTTTCTTTCTTTCTTTCTTTCTTTCTTTCTTTCTTTCTTTCTTTCTTTCTTTCTTTCTTTCTTTCATCACAGCAGTAGATTACTCTCCTGTTTTAACTCTGGAGTCCTCCATTATCACCCTGTCAAGTGAAGAACTGCTGTTTCTCTACTAATCAGTGGAGCACTTGCCTGTTGAGGTCGGTGGTGTTGATAGCATCTGCTTCTGCAGGGCATCAGTGGGCCGTCCATCCGTATTAGTGCCTCTGACTCCCACTGAACCCTCATGATGTTACACAGCGGTGTCACAGGTTAAACAGATTCGGTGTTGCTGGACAAGCAGGGAGTGGTGCAGAGTGTATGAAGGTCAGAAGGGACTGGAACTGAGCTGTGGGTTTTAACTGCAACTGATAGATCATTTAATGAGAAGACTCTAAAAAATAGTAGGATTTCTTCTTCATGCTTTTTCCCTCATGGTTGCCTACCATCTTCTTTTTAATTAAAAAATTTGGACTTGTTTTAGGTTTTCAGTAAAATTAAGAGGAAGGTACAAAGAATTCCCATTTATCCTCCCCCATTATCAACATCACTCACTAGAATGGTATATATCAATCTCTCTCCCTCCCTCTCTCTATATCTATATCTATATATTTAATTAATTAATTAATTAATTTTTTCTTATTACCAAGGTTAAACCGATGTTGACATATCACAATCACCCAAAGTTCATAGCTTACATCCGGGTTCACTCTTGGTGTTGTATATTCTATGGGTTTGGACGAATGTATAGTGACATATTTCCATCATTAAAATATCATACAGAGTATTTTCATTACCCTAAATATCCTCTGTGGTCTGTTCATCTCTATACCACCCTCACTCCCAGCCCTGTCACCCCTGACAATCACTGGTCTTTTTATTTTTTCCATAGTTTTACTTTTCCAAAAAGTCATGTAGTCTTTTCAGTTTGGCTTCTTTCACTTAGTAATATACATTTAAGGTTCTTCCATAACTTGACAGCTCATTCATTTAGTGATGAATTATAATTTATTGTGTGGATCCATTCACTTACTGAAGGACATCTTGGTTGCTTCCAAGTTTGGGGAATTATGAATAAAGATGCTATAAATGTTAATGTGAAGGTTTTTGTATGAACGTAGTTTTCAATTCATTTGGGTCAATATCAAGGACTATGATTGTTGGGTCACATGGTAAGAGTATGTTTAGTTTTGTAAGAGACCAGCAAACTATCTTCCAAAGTGGCTGTAACACTCTGTATTCCCACCAACACTGTGTTAGTGTTCTTGTTGCTCTGCATTCTTGCCAGCACTGGTGGTGTCAGTATTCTGGTTTTGGCCATTCTAGTATGTGCAGTGTGGCATCTCATTGTTTTAATTTGCATTTCCTTGATGGTATAAGATGGGTAGCATCTTTTCATATAGTTATTTCTCATCTGAATGTCTTCTTTGGTGCGATATCTATCTGGCCAATTTTTAAATTGGGTTGTTTTATATTGTTTAGTTTGAAGAGTTCTTTGTTTATTTTAGATAAGAGTTCTTCATCAGATGTGTCTTTGCAAATGTTATCTCCCAGTCTGTGGCTTTACTTATAATTTTCTTGACATTATCAGTTGCAGAGTGAAAATTGATAATTTTAATGAAGTCCAGCTTATCAATTATTTCTTTCATGGATATTGTCTTTAGTGTTGTATCTAAAAAGGCTTTACCATTATCCAAAGTCATTTATTTTTCTCTTGTGTTAACTTCTAGACGTTATATAATTTTGTCTTTACCTTTAGGTTTATGATCTGTTTTGAGTTAATTTTAGTGAAGATTATTATAGATTCTTTTTTTTATTTCATTTTCTTTCTTTTCTTCTTCCTTCCCTTCCATTCCCTTCTCTTCCCTTTTCTTTCTCTCTTTCTCTCTCTCTTTCTTTCCTCTTTCTTTCTTCCTTTCTTTCTTTCTTTCTTTCTTTCTTTCTTTCTTTCTTTCTTTCTTTCTTTCTTTCTTTCTTTCTTTCTTTCTTTCTTGGTGTCCAGTTGCTTCAGCACCATTTGTTGGAAACACTGTCTTTGCTCCATTGTATTGCTTTTGTGCCTTTATCAAAGATCAGTTAAATGTATTTATGGGGTCTGTTTCTGGGCTCTCCATCCTATTCCACTGACCCATTTGTCTATTCTTTCACCAGTGCTACACTGCCTTGATTACTGTAGTGTTATAGTAAGTCTTGAAATCAGGTACTGTTAGTTCTCCAACTTTTTTCTTCTCCTTCAATACTGTTGTGTCTATTCTGAGTTTTTTGCCTTTTGTATTAGCTTTAGAATGAATTTGTTGGTATTCATAAAATATGCTGGGTTTTTGATTGGGATTGCATTTAATCTATAGATTAATCTATATCTTGATATCAAGAACTGATATCTTGACTATATTGAGTCTTCCTATCCATGGACATGGAATATTTTACATTTATTTAAGTTCTACTTATATTTCATTTGCTACTTTTGTTGTTTTCCTCATATAGACCTTGTATATATTTTGCTAAATTTATGACTCATTTTTGGCTGCTAATTTAAGTGGTATTATGTTTTTATTTTCAAATTCCCCTTGTTCATTTTTGACATAGGAAGGGAATTGACTTTTGTATATTACCCTTTTATCCTGCGATCTCATTTTAATTTCTTATTAGTTCTAGGAGTGCAGCCTCCCTTCTCAAATAATCTTCAAATGTCTGATTTTTGATTAGGCAAGCCAGACATATACAGAAATCCCATCAAATAACTGAACGAAGTACCTAGAGAAAATTATTATTTTTTTTGGTTAATTTGAATTTTTTATATTATTATTTATTTATTTATTTTTTATAAACATATGATGTATGTTTATCCCCAGGGGCACAGGTCTGTGAATCGCCAGGTTTACACACTTCACAGCACTAACCATAGAACATACCCTCCCCAATGTCCATAACCCCAACCCCCTCTCCCGACCCTCCTCCACCCAGCAACCCTCAGTTTGTTTTGTGAGATTAAGGGTCACTGATGGTTTGTCTCC